>CM071718.1:15793889-15804165 GCA_036630335.1 Physaria fendleri | reverse complement strand
GGCCTGGGGATTCGGAATTTTCGGGTTGTTCGGATCGGGTTAATCGGATTTTCGGATTATTTTTTTTGAAAAAAAAATTCCGAATTGGTTTTATTTCTATTTCGGTTCGGTTTAATCGGATGTCGGTTTAATCGGATCGGTTTTCATGCATTTATTTGATTCCGAGTTATGCCTATATATAAAAAGTTTCGGACTATTACCAACAGGAAGGATGTGGCAGGTTGGTTGAGTTGTTGTTCCTTGAGTTAGAAGTGCCAGGTTCGAGGTGCACTGAAGGCAAACTGATCAAATTAATTTTAAATGTCGCGCAGGAGGGGTAGTGCACTGAAGGCAAACTGATCAAATTAATTTTAAATGTCGCGCAGGAGGGGTATATTCGTCTTTCTCCCTCCAATTTCGGTTTAATCGGAATCCGATAACCGAACCGATCAATACCGAAAACCGAACTAGATTTAATTCAATTCCGATTGGTTTATCTTCTAATTTCGGTTCGGTTTCAAATCTCTGGTAATCGGGTCGGTCCGGTTCGGGTTAATCGGACCGGACCGGTAATCGGGTCGGTCCGGTTCGGGTTAATCGGACCGGACCGAATTCCCAAGCCTAGGGTTCATGGATTGTATTGGGCTTCTATGACCCATTACTGTTACAACACCCTTATAAACCTATTAAAGTGCGGTATTTTAAAGGTTTCATTGTAATTTGTACAATTGTGATCGTCGGTGTTAGTAAGCGTTGGTTGAAGACCCGATCAACTGAAAACACTAAGATTGTAATCGTTTAATGAATGAAATTAAGTTGTTGACCAAAAAAAATGACATATATATGTGTGGAGTCTGGACTTGTTTATTGGTATATTTGGAATTTTTATTTTTATCTTCCTTCACAAGAGCTGTCGTTTATATAGATTACTGTAACATTGACAAAAAAAATATATATATAGATTACTGTAAAGAAATTGGACACCAAATATAATGCAAAGATCAATTTCATAAAATATTCTCTAATTATTGAATAGTTGAAGTAAAAAAATTGTTTTTTAGTATAAAGATGACCAGTCCTACTCCTACATGTTGAATCTACGGCTGTGATTCATCAGACAAAAGACTAACTTTATATATATGTCCACAATACGTTTTATAACTACATATTTTATTTATTTTTAACTTTTACCTTTTTAAAATAATAATAAACAAAACGACAATTAGTCGACCATCAAAAAAACATAGAACTTACCGCGTTCGATTAATCACAAGCATAGTCAACTAACTAAGCTCGATGAAGATTTAGCCATAATTGATCAGACCATTTTCTTAAATGATTGATGATTTTTTTTAATCTCGATCCATTTGGCTTTTGATGCTAACCGAACCAAATTGAGAACAATAGATATTTATAAATAAAAACCGTTCTAATATTATACAATATTTATAGATTTCTAGATTTGCCGCTTTGGTTAAGACTTGAGAGTTTTTAGTTCTACTGCATACTCTTAATACTTTTAACATTAATAATTTTTTTTTAAATATATGTGTTTTTGCCGATAATGTTGTAAGAAAAACTAGACTTATAAGGTTTTTTTAATAAGAAAAGGTACTTGCTGGTCGACCATAAAGAAAAAGAGAAGAAAAAAAGTATTTACTATAAGAAATATATATAAAAGAAATTATTGATTGCCAAAATATATATTAAAGAAATTATTGATAGACAAAATATATAAAAGAAAAATATTACAGAAATATTTGTAAATTGAGGCAAGTTGACCAAAAGAGCTGCGAAGACTCAAAACAGGGGACTGTCCCAATAACCATCATCAAAATCCAATTCTCAATTCAGTACTACTCATTCTTTCAATTCGACGTCAGCGAAATACTCTCTGTATCCTTCGTCTCCGATTATCATCAGGTACTTTCTTCTTACTTGTCTCTTACTCGTTGATTTGGTTCTTCAATTAGTCACCGATAGAGTTCTACGAGAAGTCTTCTGTAGTCTCCGACATCGGTTTTGGTTGCGAGATTTAGGGTTTTCGTTGTTAAGTTGACTTGGGTCATCATTCTCTTTGTTGGTTTTTGGTTTTAATGATTCTTGTGCTGTTTAAGATTTTGATTGTGTGGTGTTGTGATTTGCAGATCTAGGAAATTAGGGTTTTTTCTTTTTCTTGTTTGGGGGGAAGAATGCAGAAGTAGATGATGGATAGAGGAGGTAATAATATGAATAGAGCTAAGAGGAATTTGGATGGGAACGATGATGGGTAATAATATGAATAGAGCTAAGAGGAATTTGGATGGGAACGATGATGACCAGCCTGAGCGAAAACGCCCTGCTCTTGCTAGGTAATTCATACAACTGATTTTACTGAATTTTTTTTGACTTTTTTGGATAGCCTGAGCGAAAACGCCCTGCTCTTGCTAGGTAATTCATACAACTGATTTTACTGAATTTTTTTTGACTTTTTTGGATCTTTATTCGTTATCTTTGGTTTGTGCCAGTGTTATTGTTGAGGCTCTTAAAGTAGACAGTTTGCAGAAGCTTTGCTCGTCTCTGGAACCTATTCTTCGTCGAGTAGTAAGCCCTCTTTCTTTTGTTGAGCTCAATCTCTTCACCTTTGTATTTGTCTTCTACTAATCTGTATTCTTACATTTTTTGTTTTGACTTCTCTTAGAAATTAGCTATAATTTGTTTTAAGCTTTAATGTGGGATTGTTGCTTGTTTTGACTTCTCTTAGAAATTAGCTATAATTTGTTTTAAGCTTTAATGTGGGATTGTTGCTGAGCAGGTCAGTGAAGAAGTTGAGCGAGCTTTGGCAAAACTAGCCCCTGCTAGGCTTACTGGAAGGTAAAAGTACAATTTTTCGTTGTATATCCTAATGGCTCTTGATGTTGTCACATGCTCTTCAACATTATGGAACTGTTTCCTGATGTTTCTTATTATATCCTAATGGCTCTTGATGTTGTCACATGCTCTTCAACATTATGGAACTGTTTCCTGATGTTTCTTATTACTTTGCAGTTCTGGGTCTTCTCCAAAGCGAATTGAAGGTCCGGATGGGCGGAACTTACGGCTGCTCTTCAGATCCAGGTTATCTCTTCCCTTATTCACCGGGGGGAAAGTAGAAGGAGAGCAAGGTGCTGCAATTCATGTCGTCTTGACTGATGCAAATTCTGGCCATGCTGTTGTGTATGGTCCAGAGGCATCAGCAAAGCTTCAGGTTGTTGTGCTTGAGGGTGACTTTAACAATGAAGATGGCTTCAGGTTGTTGTGCTTGAGGGTGACTTTAACAATGAAGATGATGAAGACTGGACACAGGAAGAATTCGAAAGCCATGTCGTGAAAGAGCGTTCAGGAAAGAGACCGTTGCTGACTGGTGATATGTATGTCACTCTTAAGGAAGGGGTTGGAACTCTGGGAGAACTAGTTTTCACAGATAATTCTAGTTGGATTCGAAGTAGGAAGTTCAGACTTGGTGTACAGGTCGTTTCTGGATGTTGTGATGGTATGCGTATCCGTGAGGCGAAGACAGAAGCTTTCATTGTTAAGGATCACAGGGGGGAATGTATGGTCTTCAAAAAAACTTCTCAATGTACCGTGTGGTGTTGCATCTTTTTTAAATACACATTTCATTATGTGCAGTGTACAAGAAGCATTATCCACCTGCTCTGACTGATGAAGTGTGGAGATTGGAGAAGATTGGCAAGGATGGAGCATTCCATAAAAAGCTTAATGGTGCAGGAATAAAAACTGTAGAAGAATTTCTGAGAAGAATGGTCAGGGATCCTAACAAATTACGTACTGTAAGTTCTTATTATGCTAAGTTTTGCTCTTTAAAGAGATTGTTCATTAGATTTACAGAATGTATAATTTATATTTATATGTTCTTATGTAGATTCTTGGAAGCGGCATGTCAAACAAAATGTGGGAGGCACTAGTAGAGCACGCAAAGACGTGTGTCCTCAGCGGCAAGCTCTATATCTACTATGCTGAGGATTCAGACGTGTGTCCTCAGCGGCAAGCTCTATATCTACTATGCTGAGGATTCTAGAAATGTCGGTGTTGTGTTCAATAACATCTATGAGCTAAGTGGGCTCATTTCTGGAGATCAATACTAAATCAGGCTACAGTGCTTCCAGATTTTGCTCTTGGAGGTTGGTATATTGCAATCAATCTCATGAATTTTTTTAGTGTATTAAATTACTAAATCTTTTATGTTTGTTCAATTCGATCATATGTACAGGGTATGATCAAACTCTGGCAACAAGATATCACTAAATCTTTTATGTTTGTTCAATTCGATCATATGTACAGGGTATGATCAAACTCTGGCAACAAGATATCCTTTGCAGCCCCAGCTTTTGAACTCCAACCCACGAGCACAATTTGAGGTTGCTTCGTGCAGTACAACGCAAAACCAGCTTATGGGAAATGTACATCAAACTCAAAGTACGATAAACAGCCATAACATGAATGGTCTTGCCAGCCATAACATGGATGGCCTTGCACTTGGTCCCCCACAATCATCTACAAGCGGATACCCAAACACCAACTCTTCTTCTGTTCACCAGGCAAATCTCAATCATTTAGAAGACTGGTCAAACCCACGTGAGAGAGGACAAGAAGATTTCTTCTCAGAGGAAGAGATCAGACTCAGAAGCCATGAAATGCTCGAGAGTGAAGACATGCAGCAGTTCCTCCGCCTATTCAGCATGGGAGGAGGAGGCAATGGTTCTGCAACACACTTGTCAGAAGATGGATATACTTTCCCATCATTTCTAAACACGCCTATGCAGGGTTATGATGAAGACCGTGGACGATCAGGCAGAGCTGTTGTTGGATGGCTTAAGATAAAAGCAGCAATGAGATGGGGTTTCTTCATCAGGAGGAAAGCTGCTGAGAGGCGAGCACAGATTGTAGAGCTTGACGATGATGAAGATGGCGAATAGTCTGGTCTTTTTCATCATGATCACACCCTCATTAACACTGATGACTCAAAAAGTGTATACCAGACAGAAACTGAAGCTTATGGGCCATGAGGCAGATTTTGCTCTTGGAGGTTGGTATATTGCAATCAATCTCATGAATTTTTTTAGTGTATTAAATTACTAAATCTTTTATGTTTGTTCAATTCGATCATATGTACAGGGTATGATCAAACTCTGGCAACAAGATATCCTTTGCAGCCCCAGCTTTTGAACTCCAACCCACGAGCACAATTTGAGGTTGCTTCGTGCAGTACAACGCAAAACCAGCTTATGGGAAATGTACATCAAACTCAAAGTACGATAAACAGCCATAACATGAATGGTCTTGCCAGCCATAACATGGATGGCCTTGCACTTGGTCCCCCACAATCATCTACAAGCGGATACCCAAACACCAACTCTTCTTCTGTTCACCAGGCAAATCTCAATCATTTAGAAGACTGGTCAAACCCACGTGAGAGAGGACAAGAAGATTTCTTCTCAGAGGAAGAGATCAGACTCAGAAGCCATGAAATGCTCGAGAGTGAAGACATGCAGCAGTTCCTCCGCCTATTCAGCATGGGAGGAGGAGGCAATGGTTCTGCAACACACTTGTCAGAAGATGGATATACTTTCCCATCATTTCTAAACACGCCTATGCAGGGTTATGATGAAGACCGTGGACGATCAGGCAGAGCTGTTGTTGGATGGCTTAAGATAAAAGCAGCAATGAGATGGGGTTTCTTCATCAGGAGGAAAGCTGCTGAGAGGCGAGCACAGATTGTAGAGCTTGACGATGATGAAGATGGCGAATAGTCTGGTCTTTTTCATCATGATCACACCCTCATTAACACTGATGACTCAAAAAGTGTATACCAGACAGAAACTGAAGCTTATGGGCCATGAGGTACTACAGTCTTAGGATGTATGATTCAACAAGTAGAATTTGTGTTTGGTCCTTTTATTTGATACTCGAAATTACTCTGTAAGAGCAGCTTGTGTTCCCCGAAACTTCTATGTCATGTTTCCTTGATTCTTGCTTCATTATTATTTGCTTGTGTTCTCAAGACTTTTTGATAGTCCTACCAAAGAGTTTTTTGTAACTCATAGCAAATTAGCAACACATTCACTGCCCAACCAGCTAAGACAAGGGTTAGTCTAGTAATATCAAGAAAGAATAGAGAGTGGTTTTGATAATTATGTCAAGCATTTAAGAGAATTTAAGATATTATTAAATTCTGATTTGTAGAGAAAGCGTGAGAGTTTGAACTGCTGTCAGGATCTAACCACTTGGACTATGAAAGCTTCCTGATCAAGTTGAAAGGTCTTAGCTGTATCCACCAAGACAATTAAGCATTTGAGTCGGTCATAGTCATCATCATTTTACCAACTACTACCATTTCCTACTTTAACGTGGCATCTTTCTTCTTTTTTATGATTTTCTCTTTTTTGTGTTTTAAAAAAATTAATTCAGTTTTTTTGTACAAAAATTAAATTTATTATTTTTATAATTTTATTCAATTTTTTTTTTTAAAAAAAATACAGATCTAATTCTAAAATAAATTTATTATTTTTATAATTTTATTCAATTTTTTTTTTTAAAAAAAATACAGATCTAATTCTAAAATAAAACATACTACATCCCCCATTATAAACATTTAAATTCAAAATATAATACTCCAGTGATAAACTAAATAAACATACTCTTAAAAATCTTTATATTTTAATGTTTATGACTATAAAATATTTTTAAACAATATATAGCATATTTTTTAATTTAATGTTGTATTTTATAGCTAGATAATAAAATTGTAAAACTAATCAAATTTGGTATAAAAGAAAGTCAGTTTTGTTGAACAAAACAAAAGTTAGTTTAATTTCATTCAAGTACCTATTGGTTAATCAATAACAACCAATAGTAAGTGAAATAATTTCATTAAAAAAAAAATACAATAACCATCAAAAAGATGCAAAAATAACATACACCATAATTTGTCATATTCTAGTTAAACTTTTTGAGATACACACTTTTCTCATTTTTTTTGAGACTATAACAGAATCTCTTGGCTCTATTCGAGCAAAACGACACCTCTATCAAAAATCGGTCCAAGCTGGTGGTAAAAGTATCTCAAATCCAAAAAAACTCCCAAAGAATTTTCAAATCAAAACTAAAAGTAACAATATTAATTATTTTACTTTAAACAAAAACGCGTGAATACCAAAGACAATAAATAAAAACAGAGCAACTTTTACTACAAGATGGCCCAATCACCATCACCAGCTGTTGCCTCTAAGACACGCCTTTTATCTTTCACCATACGAACCTTCCTCTCTACAAGCCGCCTCTCTTCACTACTATATATACCCTTCTTCCATAAACCCTTCAAAACCATCTCAATACAACAAATTCAAACAAAAAACACAAATCACTAAAAAAATGGCGATCAGTACTTACTTACTTCCTTTATCTCTTTCACGAATACTTATTCGGTAAAATCGACATGCAAATGAAGCTTGTACCTGATAACTCAGCAGGAACAGTAACAACACTTTACTTAAAATCACCAGGAACAACATGGGACGAGATTGATTTCGAGTTTTTAGGTAATTCAAGTGGTGATCCTTACACACTTCATACTAATGTCTACACACAAGGTAAAGGTGATAAAGAACAACAGTTCAAACTCTGGTTTGATCCAACTTCTGATTTCCACACTTACACTATTATTTGGAACCCACAAAGAATCATTTTTACCGTTGATGGAACTGCTATTAGAGAATTCAAGAACATGGAATCTATTGGTACTTTGTTTCCTAAGAATAAGCCTATGAGAATGTACTCTAGTCTTTGGAACGCTGATGATTGGGCTACGAGAGGTGGTTTGGTTAAAACTGATTGGTCTAAAGCTCCTTTTACTGCTTCGTACCGTGGGTTTAAACAAGAAGCTTGTGTTTGGGCTAATGGTAAGTCTTCTTGTCCTAATGGCTCATGGTTTTCTCAGGAGCTTGACTCAACGGCTCAACAAAGGATGAGATGGGTTCAGAAGAATTATATGATCTATAATTATTGTACCGATTCTAAGAGGTTCCCACAAGGTCTTCCTAAAGAGTGTTTAGCTGCGTAGAGAGTTTTAAGAGTTGTGTGAGGAACAAAATTTTATTTATTTTCTTTGTTGTTATAAAAATTCTATTTCATTGTATTGTAGATCATATGAATAATATTGATTGGTTTTGTATAATATGTGGTTCGTTCAAGTTTTTTTTTTTCTTGGGTTTTCGTTCAAGTTTTTTTTTTTCTTGGGTTTAATAATGAGACTGATTATCTTAGTCAGAATTAAATTACAATTTCCATGTAATTTGTTTGTTAAAGTAAAACCAATGTTAGGATTATCATAACCGGACTAATCATAGACTTCATAGTAGTAGATTGGTTCTTAATTCTTAATTAGTTAATATGTTAAGGCCTCTTTCATGCCTGTTTCGATTTCTTTAATTAATTTCTTTTTTGGTCCGAATGATTTTAAATTTCCATGGTACTTTAACCAAACAAGTGAAATTGGTTGATCAACTATTAATTTTTATACAGCTAATGAACATAAAAATTGTATGTTTTAAATGTGGTATAAGTTTCAATTATCATCAGCGACTCAAAACAAAATGGCTTAATGCGAAGATTGAAAAAAGAAGAACTAAATCAAGGAAATTCGGCCTAAAACTGCCTGTAGAACATCCAATGGGGAAATTTACTGCCTGTAAAACGACCATGTGCTACATTGTACTTCAATAACATATCCGTGTTACGTTATACCCGTACACAGCCTCCGTTTGCTTTTAGTTTCGTTGACCCAATAATTAATGAGTTGATCTATCGAGTTAGAGATAGTATATTACTCCCTCTGTTCCACTATATTTGATGTTTAAGGTTTTTTCTCTTGTTCCAAATTATTTGATTTTCTAGATTTTAGATTTATTTTTTTCATTTAAGTGTAGATTTCAAGAAAAAGTAGATATAATGATTAACTTATTACAAATACTATTGGTTGGTTTTAGTTGCAAATGATTAATTTCTTAACATCAAATGTAATGATTAGTAATCAAATAAAAAATTTTAATATATGTGAAATGATTGAAACATCAAATATTTTGGAAAAGAATGAGTATTAAATATCCATCTTATATCTTCTGTTTTCAAATCAATTTTATTTTCTTTTGTACACCGCAAGGAAACTGATTATGTTACAAAATCCTCACTGAACGAATATTTATTTGTAAAACACCTTGCTATTTCTTGAATTTGAATGAAAGTACATGAGTTTAATAGTAATTTTATAGATGTGACTACTACTAAACTAAATCATTTTGGCATGAAGTAAAAACATTATTAGTCGTTTTTTTCCTACAGCCATAATTATTAGTTTATGTATATATATATATATTTTTTAAAAATTTGTATGTTACATTGCCCTTTTTGGTTACGGCTATGTTACATTGCTGTGAGGCTTCACTCCACAAGAACATTGTTGATGCATCTTTATATTTCCACTTGTTTTTTTTTCTTTTTAAATATTAGTTTTAGTGACATTTTGCTTTGATGGTAAGAATCCACCACTTCTTTTATCAATCATGAAAAATGTTAAAATAGTACTGCTAATTATCTTTTGCATCTTTAATTTAAAAATTATTTTTATGGTTTCTAACTATTTCTTCTTATTTTACTGATTTTTAAAAACTATTTTTGTGTAAATAATAGTCATACGACATATTGATATTATTCATAGATTGAGTGATTTTCACTCAATAGCACAAAGATATCCCAAAATAACAAAAGTAATACATCTAAAAAATCTTTTCTAAACAAAAAAACAAAACATGTGTAGATAAAAAAAAATTTGTGCTAGTGAATGTAATTTTTTTTTTTGTGCTAGTGTATTTATTAGTTTTTTGTTTGTGCTGTAAAGTGTAATTTATTCTATGGATTGTGGTAATAATACACATTATCTACGAGAAATAACTACGCTGATCACATCAGGTTTGAAATCAATAAAAACATATTTTATTTATTTTATCCAAATTTTCATCTAGTAATTTTGGAAAATTAAAAAGAAAAAGTCAGGGACAAAAATAGTATAAATTGAAGTTCAAGTGTGGTTAAACGATTGAAAGCATGGGTGAGGAGAGTGAATACAATGGGCGGCTTCACGATTAACACACGTTATGTCGCCTCATCATTGGAAATTCGGCCTAAAACTGCCTGTAAAACATCCAATGGGGAAATCTACTGCCTGTAAAACGACCCTGTGCTACATTGTACCTCAATAACATCT
>CM071718.1:15767141-15790858 GCA_036630335.1 Physaria fendleri | reverse complement strand
TTCAATAATATATGTGAGCTAAGTGGCCTCATTTCTGGGGATCAATACTTCTCTGCTGATTCACTTACTAACAGCCAAAAGGTTTGCTCTTTGATGTTTCATTATCATCTGTATAGATAAAAAACTAATTAGCTGTGTTTGATCTGTTTTCCTTTTATATCACTTAAAGAAGAGTTTGATTTAATAATGCCTTTCACTTCTTTGTTCTGTAGCTATATGTTGATGGGCTGGTGAAGAAAGCATATGAAAACTGGAATCACGTTATCGAATATGATGGAAAATCTCTCTTAGAGTTGAACCAGCCTAAGAGGTTGAGTATTACTGAAACTGATATGGCAAATTACGCTACTGTTGCTATTGACCATCCAATGCAGATGGCAGGGCATTCATCTTTAATGCCTGCTAATCAGTCTCCAGTGCTTTCAGATTTTGCTATCGGAGGTTTGCATAGTACGATTAGTCTCTTGAAAGATTGTATTATAGTATAATACTAAATCTTGAATTTTATCAATGGGCAGGGTATGATCAAACTGTGGCCACAGGATATCATTCGCAACCCCAGCTTCTGAACTCTAACCCGCAAACACAATTTGAGGCTGCTTCATGCAGTACAGCGCGAGACCACTTCATGGGGAATCTACATCAAACTCAAAGCACCACTAACAATCAAAACATGAACGGTCTTCCTTTTGACTTAAGATAAAAGCAGCAATGAGATGGGGGTTCTTCATCAGGAAGAGAGCTGCTGAGAAGCGAGCACAAGCGAGCACATGAGATGGGGGTTCTTCATCAGGAAGAGAGCTGCTGAGAAGCGAGCACGGATTGTAGAGCTTGATGATGATGATGATGATGAAGATGGCGAATCGTCTAGTCTTTCTTGATTATGGTAACAAAACTGATGACTCAATCAGTGTTTTAACCAAATGGAAAAATGAAGCTTAAAGGCCAAGAGGTAATGCGAATTAGTGTCTCAGGTGTTGTATAGAAAGTAAAACGTACAGTTAGGTTATGTGTTCTATGAAGCAGGAGACTTCTAATATGCTTTGATTGATGACTCACTGTGACAGTAGCATTCTTAAGAACTGATCCTACAGTCTTAAATATATGACAGAACTAGTAGAATCTATGTTTTATTTACTTGTCTGAGTTGCTATCTAATAGGCTTGTGTTCCACTAAACTTATTCTTGTTCCTACTTATATTCGTTACGCAAAGTTTAGCGTCTCTTAAGGGATTGGTCATAGCCCTCACATGCCCATTTGAAACCAACGTCCTTCAACTCCTAATAACGTGCGCTTCATATTAAAGTAACCATAGCTTTTAATATCTTGCTTTTATTAAAGGAAATCAAATATTTTCTTTGGATAATTCTTCAAAAAAAGGAAAAACAAAATTAAAAATCTTCCTTCATTTATAGCAATTTACAATAAAAATCCTTGCTAAGATAAGATATACAATTAGAAAAAAAAAAAAAAATCAATAATTATGATCTGTTTCTTTAATTATAGTATAGTATACTAAATTTGCCATTGAAAACAATATACTATACATTTTGATTAAATTTTAATGTATACTAAATAATTTAATAAACAATGATAAGAAATAAAATTAACCATTATACAATTGTAGTTCGCCACTATGAGAATATTTCTAAATGACAAAAAAAAACATATCACGTACTTAAAATAGAAAAGAAACAAAAATACAAAGCTTTTTAAATGTTACATATCCTTTTTATTATAATATATTAAATTTTAAAAAAAACATTTATTATTAAATGTTACATATCCTTTTTATTATAATATATTAAATTTTAAAAAAAACATTTATTATCAAACCCGTTACATGCAATAATACATAACACATCATCACATAGTCAACACTCTTACCCATTAAAATCAATTTATATCCATTTTTACGCCTAATTTTTAGGGCAAGAATCTCTCTATTACCATATATAAACATATAATACTCCCATATTCACAACTCTATATCAAATCTCACATAATCTTCTCTTTTTTACTTCTACAAACAAACCATGACTCAAGAACACAACATCACAACACCAAAAGCTTCATTATTGTTAATGGAAGAAGATCTATGTAAGAGAGATCATAATCATCAATCATTGGTTTCAAGAAACTCATCTGTAGGAGGTTCTTCTAGAGTGTTCTATTATTATAAGAGTGTTGATGAAGGTGTTCCTTTTAAGTGGGAGATACAACCAGGAACACCGATTAATAATCCTCAGAGTGAAGATATTGTTCGTCCTATTACTCCTCCTCCTGCGTTTTTTAGCCTTGGATTACCTAAACCCATCGGAGAAGCTAATAAACATTCTATTTTTCCGGGGAGTCTTAAGCTTTGGAGATGGAAGAATCTTCGTAAGATATGTTTTTCTAGATGGTCTAGCCAAAACATGCTTAGTAAAGGTAATTAAACGTTTTTTTTTCTTTAATTTAGTTTAGTAATATCTTCTACTATCTCACATGATTCTCATTTATAAATATTTTAATTGCAATTTTAGAATATATATATAATATAGAATTATAGATATTTCCATTAAGTGTAATTTAAAATATTTTGTTATTCATTGATGAAATTTTTGTTATTGAACAATTACTCCATATGTTATTGTATAATTGGTTTTTAAAAAACAAAAAAAAGGAAAAACAAAATTAAAAATCTTCCTTCATTATAGCAATTTACAATAAAAATCCTTGCTAAGATAAGATATACAATTAGAAAAAAAATCAATAGTTATGATCTGTTTCTTTAATTATAGTATAGTATACAAAATTTGCCATTGAAAACAATAAACTATACATTTTGATTAATTTTAATGTATACTAAATAATTTAATAAACAATGATAAGAAATAAAATTAACAATTGTAGTTGGCCATTATGAGAATGTTTCTAAATGACAAAAAAACATATCATTTATTTAAACAGAAAATAAACAAAAATACAAAGCTTTTTACATATCCTTTTCATTACAAAATTAAATAAAAAAGACATTTATTACCAAACCCGTTACATGCAATAATACACAACACATCATCACATAGTCAACACTCTTAACCATTAAAATCAATTTATATCCATTTTTACGCCTAATTTTTAGGGCAAGAATCTCTCAATTTCCATATATAAACATATAATACTCCCATATTTGCAACTCTATATCAAATCTCACATAATCTTCTCTTTTTCTCTTCTACAAAAATTTACAATAAAAATCCTTGCTAAGATAAGATATACAATTAGAAAAAAAATCAATAGTTATGATCTGTTTCTTTAATTATAGTATAGTATACAAAATTTGCCATTGAAAACAATAAACTATACATTTTGATTAATTTTAATGTATACTAAATAATTTAATAAACAATGATAAGAAATAAAATTAACAATTGTAGTTGGCCATTATGAGAATGTTTCTAAATGACAAAAAAACATATCATTTATTTAAACAGAAAATAAACAAAAATACAAAGCTTTTTACATATCCTTTTCATTACAAAATTAAATAAAAAAGACATTTATTACCAAACCCGTTACATGCAATAATACACAACACATCATCACATAGTCAACACTCTTAACCATTAAAATCAATTTATATCCATTTTTACGCCTAATTTTTAGGGCAAGAATCTCTCAATTTCCATATATAAACATATAATACTCCCATATTTGCAACTCTATATCAAATCTCACATAATCTTCTCTTTTTCTCTTCTACAAACAAACCATGACTCAAGAACACAACATCACAACACCAAAAGCTTCATTATTGTTAATGGAAGAAGATCTATGCAAAAGAGATAATCATAATCAATCATTGGTTTCAAGAAACTCATCTGTAGGAGGTTCTTCAAGAGTGTTCTATTACTATAGAAGTGTTGATGAAGGTGTTCCTTTTAAGTGGGAGATACAACCTGGAAAACCGATTAATAATCCTCAGAGTGAAGATATTGTTCGTCCTATTGCTCCTCCTCCTGCGTTTTTTAGCCTTGGATTACCTAAACCCGTCGGAGAAGCTAATAAACATTCTATTTTTCCGGGGAGTCTTAAGTTTTGGAGATGGAAGAATCTTCGTAAGATATGTTTTTCTAGATGGTCTAGCCAAAACATGCTTATTTGGAGATGGAAGAATCTTCGTAAGATATGTTTTTCTAGATGGTCTAGCCAAAACATGCTTAGTAAAGGTAATTAAACGTTTTTTTTCCTTTAATTTAGTTTAGTAATATCTTCTACTATCTCACATGATTCTCATTTATAAATATATTCATTGCAATTTTAGAATATATATAATATAGAATTATAGATATTTCCATCAAGTGTAATTTAAAATATTTTGTTATTGATTGATGAAATTTTTCTTATTGAACAATTACTCCATATGTTGTTGTATAATTGGTTAAAAAAACATATTTTGTATTCATTAATCATTGATGAAATTTTTGTTATTGAACAATTACTCCATATGTTTAATATTTTTGATTTTCTAGATTTTTTTTTTTGTTATTCTATAATAATTGATTTTCAGTATTTAATGATTTTTGGTAATAAAATTACACTAAAAATCAAAGTTTCTATTTTTTTTTGAGATATCAGTTGATTAAATAATAATATAAAATAGCATTGAATAATTTATTCCTACAAATTAGTCATAAAACAATATTCACAAAATTTATGTTATAGCATAGAAATTATTTGACTATATTATATATTTAAACTAGTATAGTTAATGTGATTTATTAGTTATGTTAATTTATTTTTAAAAACAATGTTTATATATGTAACAACTCTTATGTAAAACATTTGCATGTATGATACAGCAGATTATAACAATGGTCGTGATGGTAAATCAAATTCTTGTGGTGAAATGGAGAGATTCGAAGAACTTAAGGATTACAGATCGAGTTCATCTTCTTCTTCGTCAACGTCTTCTTCCTCTAAAGATCAGAGATTGATAACAAAGATTTCACCACGCCAATGGTTTAGTCGTTGTATTTCACCACGCCAATGGTTTAGTCGTTGTCCTTCAAGAAATTTACGAATCAATCATTCCGATATTCCTTAGAATTAATAGTTAATCTTAGCTATTTTGGTCGTTAATGATCTGAATATTTGTATTAACATCCAATATTAATTCTGTTTCTATTTTATTTTCACCTATCAAATTTTAAATTATCGTTTTGATATTTATTTATTAAATTTATTAGATGTAAATGTGATTGTGCATAGACACATATATCAAAACATTTGTGTATAAGCACGTGAAGATATATCATAAAGAATTTACGAAAAAAAGGATATTAGAAGTTTCATCCACTTGACAAGAAAACAAAAAAAAAAAAAGATTAGAAGTTTCATCCATGAGAGGGTTTCCTCCTTCCTCCTAGAAAAGAAACATCTACAAAAAGTACAAAGTGAAAGAACCATCACAAAACTCCCCAAAAAAAATCTCTTTTAAATCTAGAAAAAAAAACGAAGAACACATAACCAAAGACCAAAGATGTGATATAGCCATTTGGTACATGTTTTGTGCTTTAAATTATTTTGTCATTTTGATATGCAGCTCTCAAAGATGTGGCGTTTTGATGGTACTTTGTCTCTAGAAAACATAGATTCTCCTTCTTTTGAAGGTACACACTATTTTGTCGACAGTAACATAATTTTTGATATTATTGTTTTATATGACTAATTCATGATATAAAATTTTTGTAGGTTATACGAAATATTTTTACAAGTGTTTTAATTTTTTTTTGGTGTAGATAATGAATGTATCGAGTCTTCTAAACCAAACGGTTTGACTGTAAGTGAAAGGAGAGAACTGATACATGGATTGTCTAACCAGCCAGAAAAAGCTTTGGAGCTTTTAAATTCATGGAGTCGAAATGAGATAATGAAGGTCATATGTGCTGAGTTAGGAAAAGAGAGGAAGTACACTGGTCTAGCCAAACCAAGACTCATTGAGAAACTACTGAATCTTGTGTCTCGTCCTCTTGGAGTTACTTCTTGTTCCAATCGTAGAAACTCGAAGAAGAAGCAAAAGAAGACTATTGGTTACATAATTTGTTGCGAGAATTTGACTTGCCGAGCTGCACTTAGAAGCGAAGATACCTTTTGCAGAAAGTGTTCTTGCTCCATTTGTCAAAAGTTTGATGAGAATAAAGATCCGACTCTATGGCTTACTTGTGAGGCTTGTGGATTGTCTTGTCATTTGGAATGTGGTTTGAAGCAAGATAGGTATGGGATTGGGAGTGATGATCTTGATGGTAGGTTTTACTGCTCGTTTTGCGGTAAAGATAATGACTTGCTCAAGTAAGAATATTTTGCTATGAATCTATGGATCTACAATGATAAGAAACTGTAATGTAATGTAATTGTGCGTGCTCGAGTACTTACAGATGCTGGAGGAACCAAGTGAAGGTGGCTAACGAGACGCACATTTTGGATCTACTATCTTACCGTCTTTCTCTAGGACAGAAGCTGTTGCGAGGGACCAAGAAGTATCGGAATTTGTTGGAGCTCATGGATGAAGCTGTGAAGAAGCTCGAGACCGATGTAGCTCGAGGTATTGTCGGTAAACTTTCTTCCAGATCAGAAGTTCAGAAGCTGTGTTCTCAGGCAATGGAAGCGCTGGACAAAATGGTCTCACCATCAGAATCTGTTTCAAGACAAGGTTAGTTTTTCACATGTTACTTTTGTTATTAAAATCGAACATGTTAACTTAGTTATATCTCATTAGGTGACAATATAAGCCTGAGAGTAGAAGAGATTCAAGCAAGATCAGTCACTGTGACATTATGCACCGAGGAGCTGTCTTCTTCATTGCATAACCGCATCACGGGTTTCAGGTTGTTTTGTCGAAAGTCGAAGGAAAAAGAGTGCTCGTTTCAAGTAAATTGTATTGTGTACCTACCAGAGACGAGGTCTATCATCCAAGGACTTGAACCTGAAACTGAGTTCTGTCTCAGAGTCGTCTCCTTTAACGAGGAAGGTGACTTAGATGAGTCCGAGGTTCGGTTCTCAACTTCAAAGGATGATGAAGATGAAGCTTGGATACGCCCTTTGGCAAACTCAAGCAGTGGAATATGTAGTAATCCATCTCTTCGCAAAGATGAATCTCAAAATATCAGTAAAAACTGCAGTACTGAAAATGGTGACAAGGACAATGTTGAACCCTGTAGTGCAGGACAATTAGAATCTGAGCTTGAAGACGAGAAACTCATTAAAAGGAAAGCTCACAAGATAGAGGGAAGAGACTTGCTTGTAATACCCTGCAAGAGGGATACTTGTAGGGGCAAGCAAGAAAGGAAACAAAGATCCGAATCCAATAGCGAGCAACCAGTAAATGGAGAGGGAGACAAAGACTTGGGTCATATTGTTAACACAATTAGATGTTTAGAGAAAGGAGGACATATAGACAAGAGTTTTAGAGAAAGGTTCTTGACCCTTTATGGAAGATCTGTCTTCTTTGGGACAACAGCTTGTGGATACATTCTCAGGATGCATACTGAGTAAGAAATCATCAACACATGGTGTTGCACCTGCCTAGAGAAATTATGCAAGTAGGCAGACACAATTTACTTCTAATGTCTGGTGAAAAATTCAAATGAATAGTTCATGATTTTTACCTGAATCATTGTCTGAAAGTTACATTGCGAGATTACACACCAGCATTAACAATTCTAAATCTCGAGAAAGCCATAAGTCACGAATTGTTTCTAAATTCAAGAGAGTACATGTTTTGTTCTCCAAGGATATTAGAACAGACTCTGGTGAAGAAAATTGCAGCTGATACTACCTAGGAAATGCAGCTCCAAGCCTCATTCTTTCGACTAGTGTTTAAGACAGTGCATGAAGAACCTGCAAGATATGTTCATAGGAGAAGATGTGAGGAGAAAGTGATCAATACGGAAAAAATAGGTTGTAGAGACAGGAAAATTTTCTTACTAATCCCAAAAAAACTGAATCTGCTTTATCTATTCAGAGCAAATGATACCAGCATTAACAATTCTAAATCTCGAGAAAGCCATAAGTCACGAATTGTTTCTAAATTCAAGAGAGTACATGTTTTGTTCTCCAAGGATATTAGAACAGACTCTGGTGAAGAAAATTGCAGCTGATACTACCTAGGAAATGCAGCTCCAAGCCTCATTCTTTCGACTAGTGTTTAAGACAGTGCATGAAGAACCTGCAAGATATGTTCATAGGAGAAGATGTGAGGAGAAAGTGATCAATACGGAAAAAATAGGTTGTAGAGACAGGAAAATTTTCTTACTAATCCCAAAAAAACTGAATCTGCTTTATCTATTCAGAGCAAATGATGTGGCTTTATGTCTATACAATGACAAGTAATTTATAGATCCACTAAGGTGGGATGAATGTTCTTTTCATAGTGACACACAAATTAAACTAGTAAGATATTACCATAGAGGCATAGAGTCATATGCCAAGGCATGAAAACAAAGAACTTAGAGTACAAGTTCATATCCCTTGTGCTAAACTAATTGATAATGCAGATGAAAAAAAGAAGAGCAAGCGAACCATATCTGTAAAGCTTATGAGTATACATCCTTTTACAAAGATTTCTGCATACACTAAACTAAATAACCATCAGTGAACAGGATAGAGAGTAATATAGAGCAACAAAATGCTGGACCATATGAGTTCTCAAATTCCATTATCTATGTAGAAGATTCATCTTCACGCAGCCAACAAGTCTAAGAGCTAATTCCTATCTAAGGCAATCATACTA
Organism: Physaria fendleri; assembly: GCA_036630335.1. NCBI lineage: Eukaryota > Viridiplantae > Streptophyta > Magnoliopsida > Brassicales > Brassicaceae > Physaria > Physaria fendleri. The sequence goes on along the minus strand of CM071718.1, from coordinate 15,782,084 downwards.
CTACTGACACAATATAACTACACCTATCTTCCAATCCTATGTTGCTGAATCACTGAGATTATCATCAAAAAACCGAGAACTTTTGGAAGGTTAGTGAGAAACCTAACCTTGAAAGAAACTAGCGATTACGCTCTGCAGGCAAAGGACGGTTAAATCCACCACGACGGTTCATGTACTGTCTTGGCTGACGCTTAGTTACAGCTCTAATCCCACTAACATCAGCACCGGGAACTGGTTTACCTTTGGTTGAATCAAATCCAGTAGGAATCCCTAACATCTTCACCTTTATGGAAGATCTGTCTTCTTTGGGACAACAGCTTGTGGATACATTCTCAGGATGCATACTGAGCAAGAAATCATCAACAGATGGTGTTGCACCTGCCTAGAGAAAGTATGCAAGTAGGCAGACACAATTTACTTCTAATGTCTGGTGAAAAATTCAAATGAATAGTTCATGATTTTTACCTGAATCATTGTCTGAAAGTTACATTGCGAGATTACACACCAGCATTAACAATTCTAAATCTCGAAAAAGCCATAAGTAACGAATTGTTTCTAAATTCAAGAGAGTACATGTTTTGTTCTCCAAGGATATTAGAACAGAGTCTGGCGAAGAGAATTGCAGCTGATACTACCTAGGAAATGCAGCTCCAAGCCTCATTCTTTCGACTACTGTTTAAGACAGTGCATGAAGAACCTGCAAGATATGTTCATAGGAGAAGACGTGAGGAGAAAGTGATCAATACGAAAAAAATAGGTTGTAGAGACAGGAAAATTTTCTAGTTACTAATCACAAAAAACTGAAACTGCTTTATCTATTCAGAGCAAATGATATGCTGCTTTATCTATTCAGAGCAAATGATATGGCTTTATGTCTATCCAATGACAAGTAAGTTATAATTCATTAAGGTGGGATGAATGTTCTTTTCATAGTGACACACAAATTAAACTAGTAGGATATTACCATAGACTTAGAGGCATAGAGTCAAATGTGCCAAGGCATGAAAACAGAGAACTTAGAGTACAAGTTCATATACCTTGTACTAAACTAATTGATAATGCAGATGAAAAAAGAAGAGCAAGCGAACCATCTCTGTAAAGCTTGTGAGGATATATCTTGTCACAAAGATTTCTGCATACACTAGACTAAATAACCATCAGCGAACAGGATAGAGTAATATAGAGTAACAAAATGCTGGATCATATGAGTTCTCAAATTCCATTATCTATGTAAAAGATTCATCTTCATGCAGCCCACAAGTCTAAGAGCTAATTCCTACCTAAGTCAATCATACTACTACTAACACAATATAACTACACCTATCTTCCAATCATATGTTGCTGAATCACTGAGATTATCATCAAAAAACATTAACTTACGAAGGTTAGTGAGAAACCAAACCTTGAAAGAAACTAACGATTACGCTCTGCAGGCAAAGGACGGTTAAACCCACCGCGACGGTTCATGTACTGTCTTGGCTGACGCTTAGTTACAGCTCTAATCCCACTAACATCAGCACCAGGAACTGGTTTACCTTTGGTTGAATCAAATCCAGTAGGAATCCCTAACATCTTCATCATCTCAATCTCATTCACATCCATTGCGTCTGCGGCCAAAAGCGGCGGAAGAATCGGTGGTCAAAGTTTTAGATCTTCAGCTCCTCGTCCTCCTCCTAGAATTAATAACCGATCCAGGTACTTATTCTTTTTACTTGAACCTCTAATATCGATTTTTAACTAGTATATGATTAAAGTGTTTACCTTAATTGAGAGTATATGAAAACATAGTTAAAGACAATGTTTTATTTGACTTCAAGCAGGATTAGTCCTAATACCTTTTTTTTCTTCATAGGACCAACATTTATGTGAATCCACCAGTTGCACCACCATTGATAGGTGGATATGGATATGGTTACGGCGGTTACGGATGGTCACCGTTTTCATTTTTCGCTCCTGGTCCTGCGGTGGCTGTTGGTGTTGGTGGTGGCTTTGATCTATTACTTCTCTTCATGTTTTTTGGAGCTGCTTCAGCTGTTGCTAGAAACTTTTTCCGATCAAGAAATGATGAGGATGACGAAGATGATTATTAAGTGTGATATGTATAATGAAGAGTCCTATGTAATATGTTAAAACAAATTTGATATGTATAATGAAGAGTCCTATGTAATATGTTAAAACAAATTATTATAGTCAAACATAGATGATTTTGGGTATATAAAATGAGAAATTTATAGCCACTGCCATACAGACAGCTCTAAATTATGAGACTGCCATTTCAAAATTTTGTGAACAGTAATGCCACAGACAGCCAAACATGTCCGTGCCATAGACAGTACGAAAATACCAGCGTGCCCCTGTCTGACTCCCGCAAAATACCAGCGTGCCCCTGTCTGACTCCCGCGTCCTTGTGTAAAAAAAATAGACGGATACGCTGGTCTTTTCGCACTGTCTATGGCATGCACGTGTTTTGGCTGTCTGTGGCAAGTTTAAAAGTACGAAAAGACCAGCGTACCCCTGTCTGTCTCCCGCGTCTTTGTGTAAAAAAAATAGACAGAGATACGCTGATCTTTTCGCACTATATATGGCATGCGCGTGTTTTGGTTGTCTGTGGCAATTTTAAAAGATAAGAATGCCATTTCCCATTTTCATAAACTTTTCGGCTGTCTATGGTATTTCATACAAGATTCCCATATAAAATTGTGATGCAAGGCATTTCATACAAGATTCCCATATAAAATTATGATGCAAGCATTTCATACAAGATTCCAATATAAAATTATGATGCAAGAAGACTCGTATGTGGGAAAAATAATATCCGAAAATGATGAAGAAAACTTGGCGAATTTAAAATGGGCCTTAAGTTTTTTTTAAATGGGCTCATAGTAAGCCCATTAAAATGTTTTCTTTTAGGTATTAAAAAGCAAAGGAGGGATAGAGTGTGAGACAGACATTGACAAAAAAAAAAGTGGGAGAGAGTAAGAGAGATTGAAGCCATGGCCGCGGAAGAAGAAAACGAGTCAAGAACGATACAATGATCCGGAAAGAGGTGTTTCTCACCCCCGCCGTTCTCAAGGAATGCAAGCGTATCGTCTCCGAGAGCGAGGTCTGTTTTCTTTCTTTTGATTCGCTTCCCAATTTTTTTTACTCTATGCGTTTTGGTCAATCTACGCCATCGCTATTGTGAATTAGGTTTTTTTTCGGAATTTTGTCAATTTAGGGCATCTTTGAAACTTACTGGGAGAGAATACTAGTGTTGTAGATTTAGAACCTTTTTGCTTTGTTGATGCTGTAATCATTCCGGTTTCTAGGAATAATACATGATTTTTGTACATTAACATCGTTTTCCAGGGATAATTTTATCATGATTTTGTGTACATAAGAATCTGATGTTAGTTTTTGTTTTGTTGTGTGGGTAGATACTGAAAGAAGATGATAACAATTGGCCGGAACCAGACCGAGTTGGAAGACAGGAGCTTGAGATTGTGATGGGAAATGAACATATCTCCTTCACTACATCTAAGATTGGATCTCTTGTTGATGTCCAGAGCAGCAATGATCCTGAAGGACTTCGCCATATCTCCTTCACTACATCTAAGATTGGATCTCTTGTTGATGTCCAGAGCAGCAATGATCCTGAAGGACTTCGCATCTTCTACTATCTTGTTCAGGTCTTCCTCTCTTTCTCTTCCTACCCCATTCCATACAATCTTTTTTTCAAGATAAACATAAAGGTCTTATTTCCCAGAATCCCAGAAGCAAATGCTCAGCCTAATCCCTAAACTATATAGGAATTTTCTACATTTAGGACTTTTGCCTCTTTTACTGATCCACTATGTCAAACTTAAGCATATAGGTTGTGGCTGGGTATACAAGTTGTTTGTGGGGAAATTGATTTCAGATGTTGCTCTATATCAATTGTTTTGAAGATGTTTCTGTAATTATTTGAACATATTCTTTTTGAAACATTCATTGTTGCAGGACTTGAAATGCCTTGTTTTTTCACTCATCTCGCTGCACTTCAAAATCAAGCCTATATAGAGAAGAAACTAGTGTGTGACATGTCAAGACGTGATGAATTTGTGGGGAGCTTGAGGACTTTGTGGCTGAGATTTGGTTGCTTTTATGTATCTGGTTCATTGACGAGTCAATTGGAGTTTCTTTTGTTGTTTGTTTGAAAACCTTGAGTTCCATTAAAATACTGCTTTTACATCGAATTTTATATGAGCTTTGGTATTGGAGTGTACAATGGTTCAGATCTTGTCATGGAGGGTATAAAGTCATAGGCTTGTTCGGTCCATGTCTTTATCGTTCTGATTCTATAATTGTCCGATGATTGAAATGACGTCGTTTAGGAGTAGTCCATGTCTTTGAATGGGCTTGATAAAAGCCCATTAAATATTATTTAGGCCCCGTCTTAGGTTTTTTTCTCTCGCGACATCGTGAAATCATTCATATATAAACCTATCTTCAACGTTGAGAATTCTCGTCGCCGTTAAAGAAAAAAATGGGAGTGTACACATTCGTCTGTAAAAGTAAAGGCGGAGAATGGACCGCAAAGCAACACGAAGGAGATCTTGAAGGTTCAGCTTCTTCAACCTATGATCTCCAGCGCAAGCTGCAAAGCAACACGAAGGAGATCTTGAAGGTTCAGCTTCTTCAACCTATGATCTCCAGCGCAAGCTTGTTCAGACTGCTCTCTCCGCCGATTCATCTGGTGGCGTTCAGTCTTCATTTTCCTATGATCTCCCCTATGATCTCCAGCGCAAGCTTGTTCAGACTGCTCTCTCCGCCGATTCATCTGGTGGCGTTCAGTCTTCATTTTCCCTCATCTCCCCTACTTCCGCCGTCTTTCAGGTTTCTCATTTTCTTATCTGTTTGATTTCTGGATCTTTGTATTAGATTTAATCGAATACTTGAAAAAAACTTCTTAGATAGCTAGATCTTGTGGTCTATTCTCGAATCCAGAGCTTCCTATTGATACAGATCGTAATTTTTTTAATTTGGCTTTTTGTACTTACTCGTGATAACAATCTTCAATTTTAAGAACAATCTGTAAATTTTGGGTTATTTTTTTTCAGTTTACATTATTTACTAACTACAATTATATACTCTACTCAATTTGTAAAATTGGTCTTTGGCGTTTTGAGCATTTTAATTATGATACACTAATTTAAGTTTAGTAATGTTGATTCAATTCCTCTGGTGTTAATGAAATATGAATATGTGGCAGGTGATTGTTGGTGGTGCTGTTGGAGGAGGATTTGCTGCAGGAGGAGGTGCAGCAGCTGGAGGAGCAAGTGGTGGTGACACTGTCGCAGCCACTAAGGAGGAAGAGAAGAAGAAGGAAGAGTCTGAAGAGGAAGATGGTGACTTTGGATTTGATCTCTTTGGTTAATTCACTTGACTGAACAACTCCATACCTTCTTTTTGTTCTTTCTTGGTTTATGTCTTTTTTGAGATTGAACTTATGATAATGTAATATCAGAAATATATTTCTGGTTTCATCAACCGTTTTATTCTAGCATCATCTTTAATTATTGTTTAATCATTGCAAGTAATAACTGATTTCTTGTATGTTCATTGTTCTTTTCCACTACAGTAACATGAAATTTTATTGGAAAAAGTAATAACTGATTTCTTGTATGTTCATTGTTCTTTTCCACTACAGTAACATGAAATTTTATTGGAAATTTTAGAAATAAGTTTGTCATAAAAAGGGGAAATTTAATAATACAGTAGTTCTAAAAGCAAGTCATTGATACACTCATTAGACCTTTAAAGTTGCTTCATTCGGGATCCGCGGTACGTATCCCGAGGCGCTTGAAAAATTCTCTGAATCCGTAAGGGCTTATATCATACTTGTTGTACTGCCAAACCAAACAAACAAGGAAACATACTCAACTTTACAGTCCGCAACAGATTAAAATGTGTAAAAGACAAGATAATGTGTGATGCTTCAACTTACATGTATAACATTCACTGGATACCGCGGAGTGATATTTGGATCTTGTGACTTTCCTTCATTACCCGCCTGCATCAGAGTGAATTTAGGGTACATGCGTTGTTTAAACAGGTTAGATATACTGTTAATTCAAGAATTTGGATGAAGCTATAATTGACCTGGATTATTTCAATGAAAGGATATTCATTTTTCTGTCGAGTTATGCAGAATCCAGGGTACTTGGGACACTCAACCTGAAACAATCCAAATGTAATTGTCATTTCATGGTTAAGAAAGTTTCCAATTCTGTATTCGTTTTAGGAACTCACGCGCAGAAACTTTATGTTGGGATAGAACTCAGCAGCAGCTTCCTCAAGCATCTTGTCAAGATGTTGTGTGTAGTTACTTCTGTTTTATAGAAGAACATGTAGGTGATTTTAGTATATAGCCAAAAAGGAGTGTGCATTTGAAGGGTTTTGGGTAAAAGCTAAGTTACCTTATGGTGAATGCAACAACTACAGGATAGCCCTGGTGAAGGAGTTGCACAAATTCTCTTTCTGATGTAAAATGGAGAACCCGCGATGGCCCTAGATCCTTAGGGTAACCATTGCACAAATTCTCTTTCTGATGTAAAATGGAGAACCCGCGATGGCCCTAGATCCTTAGGGTAACCACTGTAATACCTTCATTTCAATACAAAGATCAATCCATTTATTGGGTTTTCTACAATGGCGCCGCAGTTATAGAATCAATGAAACAAGCTTAAACTCATTACTTGCAAGTGGATCGGAGCTGGAGAAGCATTCTATCGAGAAATGATGTGTCCTCTCCCATCTTGAGCACACCAAATGTATCAGACTCAGGAGAAAGACCTAATATTTAAACTTAGCTTATTAGGTGAACACAAACCAATACTCATGAAGATAACATTATCAATTCTTAATCCCTTATAAAAGATATTTGCATCCTACAGTTACCAAGACAATGCAAAGATCAGAAATTTGATTTGATTAGAGGGGTGCAAAATTATTCTTTTTTTTTTCTTTCAGTCATTTCATCGAACATCATGGCCGCATTCGGTTTTAATATCAGTGATCAAACAAAAACCCAGTAAAAAATCGAGTAAATATGTTGCCTCGTATATCACTAGTAAAAACCCAGTAAAAAATCGAGTAAATATGTTGCCTCGTATATCACTAGTGTATGATCTTAAAGAAAGAAGAGAAATTGTAGTTCTCATTCTTCTTCGTCAAACGAATTCGAATCAAAACAGATAAAGCAGCTATTTAGAAGAATATTAAACCTGAAGGGATGTCCACTACTTCTTTTCCGATAACCAGATGGTGTCTTAGAAATCCAAATTGCGGAGAAATTATGGCTTCATCGGAAATGCAGAGGAAGCCAAAGTGGTTTAGAAGAAAAAACTCTGCTTCATCACTAATGTTTGATGCTGAGGCTCAATATGTTCATCGAATTGTTTTGGGCTTTATGGGCTGAAGCCCCTATAATTAATTACATAATGGGCCGAAGTCGGATGGTTCATTAGACGAGTACTAGTATCGGTTCTTGCTGACTCTTTTGTTCTTACCGATATCTCAACTTCATTGTCTAAACGCCACTAGTTTTGATTCGTCGGAAAAATCGAGAAAAATGCCCACTTTGAATCTCTTTACAAACATACACGCCACTAGTTTTGATTCGTCGGAAAAATCGAGAAAAATGCCCACTTTGAATCTCTTTACAAACATACCAGTCGACGCCGTCACTTGCTCCGACATCCTCAAGGACGCTACTAAAGCCGTCGCGAAAATCCTCGGCAAACCCGAATCCGTAAACAACATTTTCACTCAAATTCATATTTACTTTGTGTTTGTTACTGTTTAGAATTTGATTATATGAAAGCAGAATCGAAATTTTCAGTTGTTCATTAGGTTCTTAATGTTTGCTCACCAACTGTTCAATGAAATGCTTCTGTGAATTTGCAAGCTCTTAGAAGTAATGATATAGAATGTTAACACATCACTATAGGGTTCTCAAGCTGTGTTCTTAAGTAGTGAGTTTTTGCATTTCGCCTGGTCATCATTGTTCTTCGTGTTTGCACACTAACTGTTCGATGAAATGCGTCTCTGAAGTTGCAGGCCTTTAGAAGTAATACTGTAGAATGTTGACACAACACTAAAGGGTTCTCAAGCTTGTTGTCTTAACTTGTGAATTGCATTTCGCCTGTTCATCATTATTCTTCGCGTTTGTTTTACAGTATGTCATGGTGCTGCTTAATAGTGGAGTACCTATTGCATTTGCTGGTACTGAAGAACCTGCTGCTTATGGAGAATTGATATCTATAGGAGGATTAGGACAAGGTGTAAACGGGAAGCTTAGCGAGACCATATCAGAGATTCTCCAAACAAAGCTCTCTTTAGATAGCTCCCGCTTTTATATCAAATTCTACGATTCCCCGGTAAAGTCTCAATTTTTGCATCAAGTTCAAAGCTTTTTCATTAGAAAGTTGTCACTTGAGCTTACATGAAATGAATTACATTAGGTGATGATCTCATGTTTGAGAACTTATATGTATAATCTTGATTTAGTTTAAACTAAATTCTTGCGATAATGGACTATATGTATTTGCACCTTAACACAATGCTCGAATGTCCAATATGTTGTTTGACTTGAATCAATGATTAGAATGTAAGTTAAATTCTTGGAACTTTTGTCCTTTTTGCAGCGACCCTTCTTCGGATTCAATGGATCAACTTTCTGAAACATTGATTAAATCACTAGCGAAGAGGCGAAGCTAACCTTGTAATGAAACTTGGGTTAGAACTGTTTTCTTTATTGATTTCAGAAAATGTAATTCTTAAGCTTGGCTATACGTCCATTAAAGCCAATAACCATCATGTTTATAATTGATGCCGTACTGTGCAATTCAAATTTACTACTCTCTCCGTTTCGATATATAGGATGATTAGAGAAAATATATTACTTTTGTGTTTAAAATGTTATTGCACTACTAAAATCTTAAACTTCACAACGAAAACTATTAAAATCAATTAGACCATAGATACAGAAAAGTAAGTATCAACAAAGAGAATCAATGCTCAAAGTTGGGCTTTGAGTGTCATTGTAAGCTCCTATTCCTGATTCTATTTTAAAAGTGTCATTGTAAGCTCCTATTCCTGATTCTATTTTAAACCTCAACACCTCTTCTTCTTCTTCATCCGCCTGTTAAAACACACACACAATTAGACAACCCTAATTTCTAATTTATGTTAATTTTGCTTAACTAAATTCTTGCGATAATGGACTATATGTATTTGCACCTTAACACAATGCTCGAATGTCCAATATGTTGTTTGACTTGAATCAATGATTAGAATGTAAGTTAAATTCTTGGAACTTTTGTCCTTTTTGCAGCGACCCTTCTTCGGATTCAATGGATCAACTTTCTGAAACATTGATTAAATCACTAGCGAAGAGGCGAAGCTAACCTTGTAATGAAACTTGGGTTAGAACTGTTTTCTTTATTGATTTCAGAAAATGTAATTCTTAAGCTTGGCTATACGTCCATTAAAGCCAATAACCATCATGTTTATAATTGATGCCGTACTGTGCAATTCAAATTTACTACTCTCTCCGTTTCGATATATAGGATGATTAGAGAAAATATATTACTTTTGTGTTTAAAATGTTATTGCACTACTAAAATCTTAAACTTCACAACGAAAACTATTAAAATCAATTAGACCATAGATACAGAAAAGTAAGTATCAACAAAGAGAATCAATGCTCAAAGTTGGGCTTTGAGTGTCATTGTAAGCTCCTATTCCTGATTCTATTTTAAAAGTGTCATTGTAAGCTCCTATTCCTGATTCTATTTTAAACCTCAACACCTCTTCTTCTTCTTCATCCGCCTGTTAAAACACACACACAATTAGACAACCCTAATTTCTAATTTATGTTAATTTTGCTTAATTTGGTTTTTACAATGGAAGACATGAGCTAAAGACAGAACATATCCCATTAGAGATAAAGTAATCAAGTATATTCCGACAGTATGTGATGTGTTTGGCAGAATCATCAATATTTTTATTGTTTATATGATATTATATTCATTTGTTATTTAATTTGAGCGGTTGAGCAATATTTATCATATCAAAGCAATCAGATTCTGCTTACCTCGAAGATAATATTATTTTCTTTATTTTAATAACCAAATGGTCCAAATCACAACAAAGGTGGGACATAAAATAGCTTAAAAAATAAATGTTGGGTCGGACTAGAAGCTTCCGATACGGAATCAAATTTAGGTTTACAGTACCATTAAATACTTTAACACTTTAGAAGAGCAAAAATAAATTAAAAACCTATGAGTTCACAGGAAAAAAAACTAATTATCAAACCCAAAAATTTTAGAAGATAATTTTGTTTTCAAATCGTAATATAAAATAAGATTATGTTATATCAAAATTACAAAAATAAACTGTAGCAGCGAGACTATCTTTTCTTGGCAGCGACATACCACCATCTCGAATATTTATTCCTAATTTAATCACGAGACTATCTTTTCTTGGCAGCGACATACCACCATCTCGAATATTTATTCCTAATTTAATCATTATTTTACTCCCTAAAATCTTGCTTTAAATCAACCAAAAAGGTTTATGTTCTCTCAATTGGTATCAAATAAAAAATTATCAAATTTTGGAAAAGTATTTTAATTTTTTTTTTCAGGTGAGCAAATAAATTAATAACAAAATTCCTCATTGTCATTGTCACGAATAAGACATTATTAATAACAAAATTCCTCATTGTCATTGTCACGAATAAGACATTTCTTGTTATAATAATTTGGCACGAGCAAAGTCTTCAAATTAAATGTATTTATATAACCAAAAAAAAAAAGTAAATTTATGAAATAATTGAAAAAGAAAAAAAAAATCAATATCATGAAATTTACATTAGTAGCAATAGTGATAAAAAAGTAAATTTATGAAATAATTGAAAAAGAAAAAAAAAATCAATATCATGAAATTTACATTAGTAGCAATAGTGATGAAGACTTTTTGGAAAGTTAACTAAAGTAATCATATTTTTATATAAATGGTTCCTTTTTACTTTTTTCTCAAAAAGTTTACTATCCACTCTTGACTAATTTCAATGATTAGCAATAAACAAATTACTAATTAAAAAGAGTTAAAGAGAAAGAAAGATATTGACCTCAACATAAACAGTGTGGAAGATCATGCCAGAGAAAGAGACGAGATTAGAAGTAATGATTTTGAGATTCAAAGACTCAAACACTTCACAAAGTTTCACCATTGTATCTGTCCTCTTATTACATGTCAAACTCACCACCATTGTCCTATCTCCCATAAATGTCACCTTCATCAATGATTAGCAATAAACAAATTACTAATTAAAAAGAGTTAAAGAGAAAGAAAGATATTGACCTCAACATAAACAGTGTGGAAGATCATGCCAGAGAAAGAGACGAGATTAGAAGTAATGATTTTGAGATTCAAAGACTCAAACACTTCACAAAGTTTCACCATTGTATCTGTCCTCTTATTACATGTCAAACTCACCACCATTGTCCTATCTCCCATAAATGTCACCTTCAACTTCAAGAACATAACAAAGGCATTAGCTATACTAGTAAAGATTCTAATTCGAATCATCATGAACGTGGACTTACTTCAAGAACTTCGATGAGAGAACCAGAAGAAGAAGAAGAAGAATCAAGTTGTTTAATCTTCTTGGAAGTGACAGGAACAAGTAAATCACGATCAAAATCTTTACTGAAATTAAAGCTACTACTCTTTGGTGTAGATTCAAGTTCTTTGATCTCAGCTTCGAGTTTCCTTTCTTCATATTGTAAGTCTTGTATGTAACTTATAGCATCTATCTCAGCTTCGAGTTTCCTTTCTTCATATTGTAAGTCTTGTATGTAACTTATAGCATCTTTTATTATTGATGCTTTATCCATCTAAAACAAGACTCCATAATAAGCTTTGATCCTTTGAATTACAAGATGAGAATAAGAACAAAAAAAGAAAAGAAAAAACCTTAGTGATATTAGGAACAACTGATCGAAGAGCGAAGAGTCTTTGATTAAGTTTTTGTCTTCTGTTTCTTTCAGAGACAATATTCTTAGAAGCTGTTGAAGAAGCTGCCCCGTCTGGTGAACTTGAATCATATGAACCAGAAATAGCTTCTTCCAAAGGCCAGCTTTTTACATATGAAAAACAAATATCAATAATCTGAACTTTAAGGCAGTGTAAAACAAAAGAAGGAGGAAGAAGAAGAAGAACCTGTCATATTCGAATTCTTCGTTTTGGAGGAAGGGATTAGGTTCCCAGTAATTGCTGATTTCTTGATCTATGTTTTCCATTTTTTTCCGACAGATTTAAGTTGGAATAAACTGCTCTGTTTTGTTCTTGTGTCTTTCTCAACTTGTGTAAGTCTTTATATAGAGAATGTGAATGAGACAGACCAAAGTCTCAGGACACAACAACGTACATAGTCTTCCAGTTATATATATACACTAGTACACTACAGTTTTATCTATTGATTGAGATGGAAATAATGCATATTAAATTATTGGAAATTCGTCATAAATATTGATTTTTTTTTTTTTTAATGAAAGATAACATGCTTGTATAATTCAACACGAGGGATTTGTGATTATTGAGTCTTAACGAATCTGATAGGTATGGAAACTTTTAATTATTTTCCACTAATTGTCAATATGAACAGTTTGGGCACTGAAGAAAAATATACATTTAAATAAATCAGTGCTTTGAAACGTGGCCAAAATTTTAAAATCGGAAATCCCTCAAATTTTTTTGACAAAGTTAGTGAATAAAAGTAAGCATAAAGAAAAAAATAATAATAGAGGGTTTGATTTTTGAGGCAAGGAATATTATAAACAAGATTATAACCAACATATATATATATATAAATCAAGAGTCTGGCACGTGTATTCGATATGCTCTTGACGCGTCCGCAAAAGTTGATATCCCCAAGTGAAATGTCAATATTATTTTTCACTACCAGCAAATAATTAGCCACTTAAAACAGTAAAAAACTTTATCCTATAAATAATGTTATTATATATCCAAAAAAAAAAAAAAACTCAATTAACCAGTCATTAACCGTTATTGCGAATACGATAAGAAGACAAATTTTTACATTGAGAAAAAAGAAGCAAATTAAGTCAAATAGTCAAAGAGATCACAGTGAACAGACATGAAGGTTTCATCAAAACATAACAAACGAATTCGGTGCTTCCTTTCACATTTATTTCAACAGGATTGAAAGCTGACACTAATCGTATACCAATTTGTAACTGTCTGAAAAACGTTTTTTTAAGACAACAAACTCATATCAATATAACTCAATTAGTGATAATTAGAGAACCGTATTGTTGGATCCGGGTTTGGCAAATGGACCTATTAAACTAGGCTTCGGGCTTGGACCGTTTTGTTTAGTTATCAGTCAGTCCCGATGATTTTAGCCTTATCGTTTTTCCGTAGTTAGAAGTATAGCTGGTCATGATGTATAGTTAACAATCTATAAAGATGGTTTTTTAAATATTATGACAAATAATTAGGTCAGCAAATACCTCATATGTTTATGGTTTTTTAAATATTATGACAAATAATTAGGTCAGCAAATACCTCATATGTTTAGTTATGTTAAACAGTTAAAGAAAAATAATAAAACAGTAAAAAAAGCAAAGCTCTTTTTTTCCCCTCTTTTCTCTATAAAGACCAAACAAAAACACATCTTTGTGACTCCAAAAAAGCTTTAAAATTTTCTCTTCAATATAAGCCTCCCTAGTAAGTTTTTCAGAATCGATGATAAATAATTGAATTTTCCTTAAAGCCAACAAAAAAGAATCTGATTTCTACAAAAGCTAAACTTCGGAAGAAAAACAAAGAGAGAAGAAACAGATCTGAGAATGTTGTGTATGGTGTGTTTATGCAATGAGGAAGAGATAGAGTTAGGGAGACAACAAGCTCCTGGATCGTGTCCTTATTGTGGTGGTAAAGTACAAATGCTTGACATCGAAACAAAATGGATGTTTTGTTTCGTCCCACTTTGTTTCAAGATCAAGAGAAAGTACTTGTGTTCTTCTTGTGATCGTCATCTCGTTTTGTATAATTAAAAATAATAATATTGTAATTTTCTTTTATTGATTTCTTGCTTCATTATCAAATGTAATTCTATTTTGTTTGGTCAACTAATCAAAGGTAATTTAATTAGCTTTTTTTTAAAAAAAAAAAAATTAGTTGGGTCACCAATTGTTAACTTTTCACAATTAATATAATAATATTATGTTAGCTATAGGTCACTAATTTTTATTTTTATTTTTATATCACAACTGATTGTGTCACATGCAAATATGACATAAAAAATTGTTAATTTTGTAATTCTAACCACTTGTTTTGGGAGTATTTTGTTAGGTTTACTTTAGGGTTCACAATTTGTTTTTAGCAATTTAATGATGTCGGTTATAATCCATTTTAAGTGTCTAATTTGTAGTTTGATGTGGTATGTTCTTAAGTCAGTCCAAATTTAAAGATGTTCAACATCAGATGTAATTGTCTTTTTAGTGTAGTGATCATTTTGATCAATCTTGAGTTTTCAAATGTAATTGTCTTTTATATTTGTAGTACCGTTGCATCACTAGTTGGTCTTAGTGTTAATCGGTACGAAGGATTACGAATCTTATAATTAGTTAAATATTAGAAAATGAGAATAGTTCAAGAAAAGAAATAGAGATTCACATTCTGATGCTTTCTTTATGTTCGCTCGTGACTTCTGAGACGTAGAGAAAAAAAAAGAAGAAGATCAGAAACTGATTCGGTCACATGCAAATATGACCCCAGTGGTCAGTGATTCATTTTGTTTTTTTAGTCAGAACCGTAAATGTACTTTTCTGAACATTTCAAAAAACCATATAAATACAAGCTCTTATTTTGGAGGTTTATAAAAAA
>CM071718.1:15748362-15759262 GCA_036630335.1 Physaria fendleri | reverse complement strand
CCACAGCCGGCAACCTTTCCCGAATACGAGTTAACAACTCCCCTACCCGGTCAGCACCAACCCTAGGTTGACTCCTGACAACGTGTGCTGCTCCACCAGCCCCATCTCCACCAGCAGCACGTTCAGATTCAGCAGTAACACGACCCGCTCTAACAGCATCATTCGAGTCCCCAACTCCTCATTGTTTCCTCTCTCCGCGTAACACTTCCTTCTGAATTTTATCGGGATCTGATCCCACCGGAAGACCTCTTCTTTAGTTGTAACACCTCAGATTAGCTTTAGGACAACATTAAGAGAGGACTCTTAATCAAAACAAAACTTAAACTACCCCAAAAATGGAAAATTACTGTTGGAACCTCTTTGAAGATTGGAGAGACGATCTAGACATGTACCTGAGTTCTCTAATCTACCAATCATCTACACATAATAACAACATTCTCATAAGAACACACACATGCTAGACCATCTCAATCAGTTGCAAAAATCGTCACACATTCACACCAAGAAGCACACGGTTTTACCAGATCAATCGTCAAGCAAAACAAATAAACATGCTATCACATAATTACACAAAAATCATCAAGAAAAATCACTCCATTCCCAGAAAAGTTTCAGCTCTGATACCAAAATCATCAAGAAAAATCACTCCATTCCCAGAAAAGTTTCAGCTCTGATACCACTTATGAGACCCCGGATTTTTTTTTAAAATAATTACAGCGGAAAATAATTACACTCAAAGCGATATTCGATTTATAGCAGTTCCCTAATTTTTCGATAACAACCTAAGACATTATATAACTATCTAACCAGCAACCTAACAATTACAAATCACTTAACAACTCACTAATGTCTAGCCAGCAACTTAGCAATATCTAATAAGCAATCTAACAATCACTTAACAACTCACTAATGTCTAGCCAGCAACTTAGCAATATCTAATAAGCAATCTAACAAGAAATAACCAATTTCCCTAACAATTTTAACAATACGAGCAAAACTCCAGCAATTACAATCCCTAGTATGAACCGTTCAGAATCAACTTTCCTATCTCCAAAAATCCTAAGATTCGAACCTAATGATCCTCACTCTTTACTTAATCAGGTACCAAGGTCTTTTAGTTCACACACAAGATTCGAACCTAATGATCCTCACTCTTTACTTAATCAGGTACCAAGGTCTTTTAGTTCACACACGTTCACATGAATTTATAAGAATTTTACTAACAACGCTTAACCAGAATCGAATAGATTTGCAACGCACTTTTCAAGTCTTTTCTAGTCTTTAATAAATCAATAAAAACATGTTAAACATCATACTTAACTGAAGCAAATAAAACACCAAAATTACAGAGTCTACTCGTCCCAAACAAAGCAACAAAACGCATCACATAGAGTCTCAAAATCGACTACACAGAAAACGCCATGTCTAGATCGATCTCTTCTCTCCAATCATTATTCCACGTTCCAGCTTAGACTGCCTTTCCTTTTCCCTTATCTAATCTACCAATCATACACATAATAACAACATTCTCATAAGAACACACACATGCTAGACCATCTCAATAAGTTGCAAAAATCGTTATACATTCACACCAAGAAGCACACGGTTTTATCACATCAATCGTCTAGCAAAACAAACAAACATGCTATCACATAATTAGACAAAAATCATCAAGAAAAATCATTCAATTCCCAGAAAAGTTTCAACTCCGATACCACTTATGTTACGAAAAGTTTGACGCCCCGACCGCTCGCCCGCAACCCTTATTGAGCCCATACCCGTCACTAGGCCCATGGACTCCAGCCTGGTCCGACGGCCGGTGCATCACTTCCGGAGGCTTTAAAGACTTGTTTATCGTCCCTACAAATCACTTGTTTATCGTCCCTACAAATCACCACATGATCTCGTCTAGTGTTTTGACCTCACTCGCACCGAAAAAGATAAGTGCACTTTGGTGACCTAAGTGACCAAATCAACCCTTTATAAACACTCTTCATGCACTACCAACTATCCGATGTGAGACGTTACAACACCTAAAATCTTTTTGCTTCTCAAATAATATATATAGGATAATTAATTTTAGGATAAATAATAACCGTAGATAATTTTTATTATAACAAATATTAATTTTAGAAAATATTAATCTATTATCAATATTTTTTATTTAAAAATAAAAATAATCAATTTTAGATAAAAATAATTAGAAAGTTCGTTGTTTTTTGTATTTTAAATATATATATATATATAATATATACCAGAATCTATCTAAATTAATTACAAAATATGTTACTAGAAATATATAATATATTTCTATATTATATTTATTTTTAAAAATTACAATATTTTAAATAATTAATGACTTAAAACCAAGAACAAATTAATTAATGCATGTGGAAAATAAAATAAAAAAGCATCATCATCCATAACTTTACTAACTCTGCGTGGAAGATGAAAAAAGTTAGTCAATAAAATATCAATAAATGTGCATTGAAACTAGTAAGACCCCAAATAATATGAAACAAATAAAAATTCTTAAAACCCCTATTAATATGAAAGAGAGGGAGTACTATATATACACATACACACCCATTGAGGCTTGAGCAAAACAGTCCACGTATTTCCCTTTCCTTGTAAAATTGTTTTTAAAAGGAGGATTTTGCCTAATTAGGTGATCTCTTTAGATGTAAGGTTCTATCAATAGCATGCAATGTCTAATTTTTAATATAACTTTCTAGTTTCTTTGATTCTGTTCATCATTAGGGTTCAATTTCGTTTCCAACAAATTTCGCAAGACCAATATCAGTCACTCTTCTCGTTTTGTTTCATTGTGTTGTTCTGTGTGCAAAGACAGAAGAAGAAATGAGAAGACCAATATCAGTCACTCTTCTCGTTTTGTTTCATTGTGTTGTTCTGTGTGCAAAGACAGAAGAAGAAATGAGAAAGCAAGTTGTGTTGGCGAAGCCCTTCTCCTTGGAAGATGAGAAAGACTCTGAACATTCACCTCCCAATCTTATCCAACGGATCTTAAGTCTCTTCAAAAATGTACGGCCTGGATCCGATCTCACTAATTTTCAGGTAAACTGTCTTTTTATCTTCTTCTTTTTTTTTGTCACTTTCAGGTGATCAAATGGTTTAACTGGTATCTATCACCTTTTCTAGGGATCTAATATTGTACCATTCTATTTTTCAAGCAGAACTTTACAATTCTATTTATACTTCTTTTTTTAACTATTTTAGTTTACCATTCAGGAAAGGAGCTCTATTTTTGCCAACAAAAAAAAAAAAAAAAAAAAAACTTGCTCTTATTTTATTTCCTGTGGAATTACATATTTCCTTTTAATTTTTTTGGGGTCAAATTACATATATCACTAATTAATTATTTACAATTTATTTAACGTATTAAATGATGGTTCCTTTTTTTTTTCTCTTTAATTTACGGTGATAGCTGCCACCTCAAATGAACCAACCGAGATCACAGCTCCAATGCTACGGCGAAATGATCTATAGCTTCGACGGTCGGGATCTACTTGGAGAATGTAGTCGTGGTGACCAACCAATCGAACGGCTAAAATCAGTAGTGACGTGGTACATCTCAACTTTGATCGTTGGCGTGGCTCCCTATAATCCTGTCATCGGCGAAACTCACCACGTGTCTAATGCTTACATAAACGTTCTCGTAGAACAAGCAAGTGTTTTCTTTCTCGTTTTTTTAACTACAATATTTAATATTTTCATAGTAATATCAATATGTATTATCTGTATTAATACATATTATTAGTATATGAATTTATGTTATTTTTTATTTTTGCAGGTATCGCATCATCCGCCGGTGACTGCTCTTCACGCAACCCACGAGAAAGAAAACGTAGACGTAATGCTCTGTCAATACTTGACACCTAAATTTCGTGGTTAGTAAGTTTGTTTTAATATTATTAATTATTTTTACATTATTTATTTATTATTCTCAAAATAGCTAAATTTGATTCACAATGACCTTGTATATTTTTAGAATATTATGAAATCTTCATTTACCGTCCATAATATTATCATGTGCTACTGTCCGCGAAAATAAAATAGACTAATGTGTTTCTGTGTTTACATATATTTATGATTTTAGCCTATCAATGCTGTCCACAAACTATCGAAACAGACCATTTTACTCAAGTAAAATCGTAAATATTTGTAGATATAGAGACACGATGGTCTATTTCGCAGACATAGCACACAATAATATAACCGTCTAACGACAGTTTTAAAAGATGTTTCCGAAAGTATCAATTCTCGGAAGATTGTGACAATAAATGGCAGTTTCATCAAGAATATTTTTTTCCTTTTTCTCGGAAGATTGTGACAATAAATGGCAGTTTCATCAAGAATATTTTTTTCCTTTGTAATTTTATTAAAGGTTCAGCTGAACCACCATCTTTTTTTAACAAAAAAAAATAATAATAATTTTATTAAAGGTAATTTTATACAAAAACAAATTTAGTGGAAAAGTGGGTCTGAGATAAATTATATTTAATTAAATTTAAAGGTGCTTACGTGGAAGTTGAGATGAAGGGTAAAAGAGTGGTGAAACTTCTAAATCACAAAGAGACTTACGAAATGAATCAACCGAAACTTGTGATGACATTTCTGCCGGCGATAGGAGCTCACTGGTCCGGAAAAATCGTGATAAAGAGGAGCTCACTGGTCCGGAAAAATCGTGATAAAGTGCCCGGAGACGAAACTCGAAGCCGAATTCCAAGTACTCTCAAATTCCATTCTCAGTAGATTCACAGGAAATAACAAAAGAGCCATTAAAGGCAAGATCTTTGAATCTTCCTCAAGGACACAACTTTATGAAATCTTTGGATACTGGGACAGGTAACCAAACAAGACAAAGAATTAATCTAATGATTATTGCTGTTGAAGATAAAATTTACAATAAAGTAATGTTTTTTCAGAACTGTTACTGCGAAAAATACGAAGAACGGTGAGATTGAGATTATATACAAAGCGAGTGAAAACATTGCAAAGCTCAAAACTCCCATTGTCAAGAACCTGCAGGTTACTGTTAGAAAATTTCCCGAGAAAATTATATTTTTTCTGATTGGTTATCGTAATTCTGTTATTTCTGGTTTGCAGGAGGTCAGTGAGAGCGAGTCAGCGATGGTGTGGAGTGAGGTGAGTGAAGGAATCATGAAGAAAGATTGGGATAAAGCAAGAATAAAAAAGCATCATCATCCATAACTTTACTAACTCTGCGTGGAAGATGAAAAAAGTTAGTCAATAATATTTTAAAATATCAATAAATGTGCATTGAAACTAGTAAGACCCCAAATAATATGAAACAAATAAAAATTCTTAATATGAAAGAGATGGAGTACTATATATACACATACACACCCATTGAGACTTGAGCAAAACAGTCCACGCATTTCCCTTTCCTTGTAAAATTGTTTTTTAAAGGAGGATTTTGCCTAATTTGGTGATCTCTTTAGATGTAAGGTTCTATCAATAGCATGCAATGTCTAATTTTTTAATATAACTTTCTAGTTTCTTTTATTCTGTTCATCATTAGGGTTCAATTTCGTTTCCAACAAATTTCGTAAGACCAATATCAGTCACTCTTCTCGTTTTGTTTCATTGTGTTGTTCTGTGTGCAAAGACAGAAGAAGAAATGAGAAAGCAAGTTGTGTTGGCGAAGCCCTTCTCCTTGGAAGATGAGAAAGACTCTGAACACTCACCTCCCAATCTTATCCAACGGATCTTAAGTCTCTTCAAAAACGTACGGCCTGGATCCGATCTCACTAATTTTCAGGTAAACTGTCTTTTTATCTTCTTTTTTTTTTTTAAACTGTCTTTTTATCTTCTTTTTTTTTTTTGTCACTTTCAGGTGATCAAATGGTTTAACTGGTATCTATCATCTTGGAGAATGTGTATTTTGTTTCAATTACTTTTCTAGGGATCTAATATTGTACCATTCTATTTTTCAAGCAGAACTTTACAATTCTATTTATACATTTTTTTTTTTTACTATTTTAATTTACGATTAAGGAAAGAAGCTCTATTTTTGCCCCAAGTTCTCTGTATCAGAAACTTTTTCTTATTTTCTTACATGTGGAATTACATATTTCCTTTTATTTTTTTGGTTATATCACTAATTAATTATTTACCAATTTAACGTATTAAATGATGTATTTTTTTTTAAAAAAAAAATTTACGGTGATAGCTGCCACCACAAATGAACCAACCGAGATCGCAGCTCCAATGCTACGGCGAGATGATCTACAGCTTCGACGGCCGAGATCTACTTGGAGAATGTAGTCGTCGTGACCAACCAATCGAACGGCTAAAATCAGTAGTGACGTGGTACATCTCAACTCTCCGGCCATTGATCGTTGGCGTGGCTCCCTATAATCCTGTCGTGACGTGGTACATCTCAACTCTCCGGCCATTGATCGTTGGCGTGGCTCCCTATAATCCTGTCATCGGCGAAACTCACCACGTGTCTAATGGTCACATAAACGTTCTCGCAGAACAAGCAAGTGTTTTTTTTCTTAACTACAATATTTAATATTTTCGTAATAATATTAATATGTATTATCTATATTAAAAATAGTTATTAGAATATAAATTTATGGTATTTTTTATTTTTGCAGGTATCGCATCATCCGCCGGTGACTGCTCTTCACGCAACCCACGAGAAAGAAAACGTAGACGTAATGCTCTGTCAATACTTGACACCTAAATTTCGTGGTATGTAAGTTTGTATTAATCTTATTAATTATTTATTACATTATTTATTTTATTATAAACTTTTTCTTATTTTCTTACATGTGGAATTACATATTTCCTTTTATTTTTTTGGTTATATCACTAATTAATTATTTACCAATTTAACGTATTAAATGATGTATTTTTTTTTAAAAAAAAAATTTACGGTGATAGCTGCCACCACAAATGAACCAACCGAGATCGCAGCTCCAATGCTACGGCGAGATGATCTACAGCTTCGACGGCCGAGATCTACTTGGAGAATGTAGTCGTCGTGACCAACCAATCGAACGGCTAAAATCAGTAGTGACGTGGTACATCTCAACTCTCCGGCCATTGATCGTTGGCGTGGCTCCCTATAATCCTGTCATCGGCGAAACTCACCACGTGTCTAATGGTCACATAAACGTTCTCGCAGAACAAGCAAGTGTTTTTTTTCTTAACTACAATATTTAATATTTTCGTAATAATATTAATATGTATTATCTATATTAAAAATAGTTATTAGAATATAAATTTATGGTATTTTTTATTTTTGCAGGTATCGCATCATCCGCCGGTGACTGCTCTTCACGCAACCCACGAGAAAGAAAACGTAGACGTAATGCTCTGTCAATACTTGACACCTAAATTTCGTGGTATGTAAGTTTGTATTAATCTTATTAATTATTTATTACATTATTTATTTTATTATAGTCATCATATATATATATATATATATTTTCGAATTCTCAACATAGCTAAATTTGATTCACATGACCTTGTATTTTTTTTTTCGTTCGTATTTTAATTAAAGGTAATTCTTTTTTTTTTTTTTTTGCAACTCATAAAGGTAATTCTTATACAAAAACAAATTTATTGAAAAAACTGGGTTTTTTTTTTTTTTTTTGCAACTCATAAAGGTAATTCTTATACAAAAACAAATTTATTGAAAAAACTGGGTCCGAGATCAATTATATTTTAATTAAATTTAAAGGTGCTTACGTGGAAGTTGAGATGAAGGGTAAAAGAGTGGTGAAACTTCTAAACCACAAAGAGACTTACAAAATGAATCAACCAAAACTTGTGATGACATTTCTGCCGGCGATAGGAGCTCACTGGTCCGGAAAAATCGTGATAAAGTGCCCGGAAAAACTTGTGATGACATTTCTGCCGGCGATAGGAGCTCACTGGTCCGGAAAAATCGTGATAAAGTGCCCGGAGACGAAACTCGAAGCCGAATTGCAAGTACTCTCAAATTCCATTCTCAGTAGATTCACAGGAAACAACAAAAGAGCTATTAAAGGCAAGATCTTTGAATCTTCCTCTAGGACACAACTTTATGAAATATTTGGACATTGGGACAGGTAATCAAACAAGACAAAGAATCCATCTAATGTTTGTTCCATCTGAACATAAACTTTACAGTAAGGTAATGTTTTTTCAGAACTGTTACGGTGAAAAATACGAAGAACGGTGAGATTGAGATTATATACAAAGCGAGTGAAAACATTGCAAAGCTCAAAACTCCAATTGTCAAGAACCTGCAGGTTACTGTTAGAAAATTTGCGGGGAAAATTATATTTTTCTGATTGGTTATCGTAATTCGATTATTTCTGGTTTACAGGAGGTGAGTGAGAACGAGTCAGCGATGGTGTGGAGTGAGGTGAGTGAAGGAATCATGAAGAAAGATTGGGATAAAGCAAGAATCATGGATCTAAAGTTTTGACAGGAACAAGTAGAAGATCATGTTTCTTATGGCAAGTAAGTCCAGAAGCTTCATCCATGTCAATGTCTTCAACCTTCACACCTTCTGGAAACTTCCAATCAAAATGGTACAAAAGATTCGCAATACCTAACTCAACCGATGTTGTCCCCATGTACACTGCTGGACAAATTCTCCGACCACCACCAAATGGTAATTCTCCGACCACCACCAAATGGTAACAACTCAAAGTGTTGTCCTTTAACATCAATGTCACAATCCATAAACCTCTCTGGTAAAAACTCTTCTGGGTTTTTCCATATCCTCGGATCACGGCCAATAGCCCATACGTTAACATGAAGCCTTGTTTTGGGTTGAATCTTATATCCGTTGATATTAAATTCAGATGTTACTTCTCTTGGGACTAGAAGAGGTGATACTGGATGTAACCTCCATGTTTCTTTGATCACCATGCTGGATGTAACCTCCATGTTTCTTTGATCACCATGTTTAGGTAACTCAGGTGATTTGCCTCATCTAAACTTATGATTCTTCTTTTGTTGTTTTTCCCTATTTGGTCTCTGATTTCAGACTGAACCTTCTTCATCACCCGCGGGTTTCTTGCAAGTTCGGCCATTACCCATGTCATGGTTATTGAAGAAGTATTGATTCCTCCAATAAGGATTCTTGCAAGTTCGGCCATTACCCATGTCATGGTTATTGAAGAAGTATTGATTCCTCCAATAAGGATGTTCTATAAGAACAAAAGATAGATAATAATCAAGCATGATAATACTATATTACTTGGTGAGATACTTAACTTACCATCAAGATTGCTTTAATATGGTTTCTTGTGAGTTTGCCATATCCAAGAACAGCTTCTTTCTTTTGCAACCTCAAGAGCAAGTCAACGAAATCTTCTTCAGATTCTTCTCTGTTTCCTTGGAGATGTAAATCGATCGTTTGTTCATAGAAAGCATCAAGATCTCGCACAGTTCTCTCTCTCCGTGCGTGTAAACCTGTGTACCAGTCGATGATCCAACCGATGTACGGGAAAAAATCTGAAGCAGAGAAGCATCCCAACATCTCTAGAGTTTCATGAATTAAACCTGTGAACCTTTCATTGTTGAGCACAGTTTCTTGAAAATTCACACCAAATGCTACCTTGCAAATCACGTTCATGTTGAAAGAATAAAACTTTTCGCTCAAGTTAACTAGAGTTCTTAGAGAGGCAGATTCAGTAATTGAATCAATCAATTTCATCATCTCTTCCTCCTTTATGGGTTGCATCAACTTAACTCGTTTAGGACTAACGAGTTCTTGAACAAAAAGTCTTCTTGATTCTTTCCAATATTCATCGTATCTAGAGAAACCTATGTCTAAATAGTTGTAAGAAAGCTTTCTTGTGCCTGAAAATTAAAAGGAGTAAAAAACCCTAATTAACAATCAAAGATTAGAATATTTCATATAAAATTATTAAAATAGTTTATACCTTCCAAGCTTGGACGACTACAACAATAGAGGTCATAGTCTCTAAGAAATTGTTTAGCTGTTTCAGGTGAAGAAACTACAACTGTTGGAACTCTTCCAAGTTTCAGTAACATCACAGGACCATACTTCTTTGAGAGTGTCCATAAAGATTGATGTGGTAACGCTCCGAGCTGGTGCAAGTTTGACCATACTTCTTTGAGAGTGTCCATAAAGATTGATGTGGTAACGCTCCGAGCTGGTGCAAGTTTCCGATGATTGGTAAGCCTGGAGGACACGGTGGTTGCCGCCATCTCCACGGATTAGTATGTTTGACAGCGACAAGAAGGATAGAGATGAAGAAGATAAGTGATAGAATCCAAATCAGAATCATATTACCACCTTTCACGTTTGAGAGTGAAGATGATGAAAGCAAAGCTTTGGTTGTTATATATACAAACACTTGATCACCGCTTGTAAAGAGATAAAATTCTATATGTTTTTTAATTATAAGAGTAAATTATAGAAAATAGCACCAAAAAAGCCATCTTATGAAAAATAACACAACCTTTTTTATGCTATTTTTGTAATAGACCGATCCGTTGAACAGAAGAAACAGCGTATTTTGATCCCAGACTTCTTTTAAAAAACAATTTGTTGGGATGTTTAGATGTGAATGGAGATGGAGAGATGTGACTATTCGTTTTAATATTGAAAAGTCATGACGTTTCACTCGAATCTATTCATTTTCTATAAATTCAAAGGTTTTCAGATTTTGGAAAAGTCATGACGTTTCACTCGAATCTATTCATTTTCTATAAATTCAAAGGTTTTCAGATTTTGAAAATTAAAAATCTAATATACTATACATTTATAACTATGTTTTCGCTATTTTGCATATTTTCTATTTAAGTTCATTGCGAACTTATGTCGGGTTATGAGATATAAAAAATTATTATTCATGTACTTATATATATATATATATATATA
>CM071718.1:15726697-15737890 GCA_036630335.1 Physaria fendleri | reverse complement strand
TCAAGGTTCTCGGCTCATATTTAAGGGGTAGAGACAAAGAGGATTTGATGGATATGTTGCCGAGGCTCCGAAATGATTTGGATGGAAAAATTGAGAAGGTACTGAAATTCAGCTATGATGGATTAAGCAACAAAAAAGATAAAGCAATATTCCGTCATATTGCATGTCTTTTCAATGGTGAAAAAGTTAGCAACATCAAGCTGCTACTAGCAGACAGCTACTTGGACGTTAATGTCGGGTTAAAGAACCTTATTGATAAATCTCTCATATATGTCAGGCATGGTTATGTTGAGATGCATTCTTTGCTACAAGAAATGGGTAAGGAGATCGTGCGCGAACAATCCAATGAACCCGGAGAAAGAGAATTCTGTGTGGACTCAAAGGATATATGTGATATGCTAGAAGATAACACTGTAAGTTTTGTTTTGTTCTTTTCATTTTATCTCATCCTATAAGACTAAAGTCATGTCATTTGAGAAAGTGTATTGGAAATTATAATCTCAGGGTACCAAGAAGGTTTTAGGCATATCATTAGATATGGATGAAATTAATGAACTACATATACATAAGAGTGCCTTCAAAGGGATGCGAAATCTTCTTTTCCTAAATATTTACACTAAGAAGCGGTACCAAGAGATAAAGGGGAGATGGCATTTACCAGAAGGTTTTGACTATTTACCCAATAAACTTAGATTATTGAGGTTGGATGCATATCCAAGGAGGTATATGCCTTCTAACTTTTGTCCTGAAAATCTCGTTAAGCTCCAAATGCAAGGGAGCAAGCTTGAGAGGCTTTGGGAAGGAGTTCAAGTAAGTATTTTATTACCCGAAAAGAATCCTTATTTACTTCTTACATGATATCATTCATTTAACTGATGTGCATACTTTACTTATATCTCAGGCACTTGAAGGGCTCAAGGAAATAGATTTGAAAAAATCTAAACATTTGAAAGAAATACCAGATCTTTCAATGGCCACCAATTTGGAGACACTTGATCTTAGTGATTGCTCAAGTATAGTGGAACTTCCTTCTTCTATTCGATATCTCAATAAGCTTGATCTTAGTGATTGCTCAAGTATAGTGGAACTTCCTTCTTCTATTCGATATCTCAATAAGCTGGAGGAGTTACTCATGGAGGGATGTAGTAGTTTGGAGACTCTTCCCAATGGAATCAATCTCCTATCTCTTGATAGGCTTGACCTCCAAAAATGCTCACGGTTGAAAAGTTTTCCTGATATCTCAACCAACATGTCGGTGCTTCTTATGCAGGAAACAAGTATTCAAGAATTTCCCTCTAATATGCATCTAAAGAACCTTGTTATTGTTAGGATGTGGAGTGAGAAATTTTGGAAAAGCGTGCAGGTATTTTCTTAGCCTTACAATTTCCCAAAAGCTTCAACTAACCTTTTCTAGGAAATATTGTTTTGGGTTCTTCTTTTAACATACAAAGGAATTTCCTACAAAAAAAAAAACATACAAAGGAATTTATGAGCTGAAACAATTTCATTTAACATTTCTGTTCAGCCGCTTGCACCTCTCATGGCCATGCTGCCTCACTCTTTGTGGAGATTGTTTCTCTCGGATATCCCGACGTTGGTGGAGCTTCCTTCCTCTATCAAATGTTTTATGAACCTAAACAATTTGAGAATTAAAGATTGCATAAATCTGGAGACTCTTCCCACCGGAATCAACTTTCTACATCTCCGTGACGTTGATCTGAGTGGATGCTCACGGTTGACGACTTTCCCTGATATGTCAACCAACGTTGAACAACTACATCTAGCAAGAACAGGGATAAAAGAGGTCCCATGGTGGATAGAGAAATTCACAAAGCTCAAATACATAGGTATGAAGAAGTGCAACAATTTAGTAAGTGTGTCCCTAAACATTTAGGTTATTTTCGACTCTTTGCCCCCAGATATGTACTATCGCGTATATATTCGTGTAAATTGTCGGTTCAAGGGCAGATTTGGGAATAGCTTTGATACATTTGGTCAACCCCATTTCTTCTTGGCTAAGAAGAAGAATAATAATCTGTTTATATTGGACTGTCGTGTCCCTGTAAACAAAGATAGTGCTCCTCTGGCTCTACAGAACTATGATCACGTCGACATGCAGATTCATATTAGAAAGATATTGTTCGCTTATAATGACTTTTCTTTCAAATTAAAAGGATGGGGAATACGATTGTTAGAGGAATGTTCATCTCCGGAGAACCCACTTGGTAATCGAAACCCTTTGGAAACAATTGAAGACAGTTTGGTTATGAAGACCGAACGCAGTGGAGAATGTGTTGGCACAGTTGTGAAGAGACCCAGAGAAACTAAAAGCGAGGCCAGGTATGCATTAAACACAAGTATTTTTCCTTTTTACGATTGATCACTATACTTATTTCCTTTGTAGATTATGTGAAGGACCACTCAAGAAACCTCTGCTTTGCCCTGCCTCTGATACCCAGCAGGAACAAACCACTCAAGAAACCTCTGCTTTGCCCTGCCTCTGATACCCAGCAGGAACAAAGCATGTCACTTTGAAGATATCCTGTCATGTGTAGAGTCTTCAGGTATAACCCAAAATATATGATCTCTTGTTTTTTTTGTTTCCTCATCATTTGCTGGATAGTTTCTATTTGATTTTTTTTGTGTGGACATTAGTCTATTAATGAAAATAATGAATCATATCTTCATATTCTATTTGCTCAACGACTCTCACCCATGTTTCTCTCATTAATTCTCTAGATGGTCTAATTAAATAATATGTAAAAAAATATGATCTGTGCAGCTTCATCTCGCGAGGTACTAATTTGTTCTATGTTTGTACTTGCAACATGTTTACAAAGAAGAAGGGAACATGAAAGATCTTTAGATAATACTTTTAATGATGAGAATGGACTTTGCCAAGCCTAGGATGATTTGGCTCTACGTTTCGATATGAATGTCTCTGTATCACAAGAGAAAAAGTATTTGCAGAAACCTGTTCTACTACTCTGTAATCCTATATCATGTTTTGTTTCTTGTTTATGTTTTGGTATTTGGCAGACAGTTAGTATATTTCATGTGGTGTTTATGTATATCATACTAATCCTTTTGCGTTCAGACTCTAGATGTTAAACGGCATGACAGTATTCATTTCTCCTAACACATGTAAGAGGGTAAATGCCTTCTAAATTTTGTCCTTGTCAAGTTTCAAATGCAAGGAAGCAAAGAGGTTGTGAGAAAGAGTTTATGCAATGTTCGCTAGAAGCTTAAAACATTTTAAAATAATGTAAACTTCAAAAATGTTGTTTTGGATTTACAAAATACAAAAAATACATATATCTTTGATTAAACTAAACCTGAACAACTTAAAAAGATACACATTATTTTTCCATAGAGTCTTAATATTAGGAAGAGCTCAAGAACACAAAACACTTGTTGCTTAAACATACTTCCCTCTATACTTAGGTTTTGGAATCAGTCTAAATCAGAGAATAAACAGTGGGATTAAAAACAGAGGAATGAATATTACCATCCTCTAACCACTTAAGATGATTTTAAATGCATTAAACGAGCAGCTTCTGTTAAAGTATTTGGACTTCCATATACTCTCTTAGTTAATTAGATCAGTGATTGTGTCCGGAACATACATCAAGTTGTTGAAATTGCTGCTTAGGTTCAGCACATCGAGTTTCGTTAATCTTCCTAAAGAATTTGGTATCTCTTGAATCTCATTCACGTCTGCGTCAAGATACTTCAGTGAATGATTATTTGGCTGATTTTGCCTTTCAAACTTCTTCTATTGTAAAGTAAAGAGAGATACTTTAAAGGTTGTATAATGTCATACGACTACAAGTTAATGATTATTACACATGATTCAACATTTCTCAAGATGTTCAAAATGAACAAAAAAAACGAGAACATTATTAGTATTTTTCTAAAGAGACAATCTAACAAGTTTATTGTATAAAATACGATCATCTCTTCCAGTGTTGCTCTCTAGCAGAGCTCTATGCACAAGTTCCTGCAACATCACACATTCTTTAATTCATTTCATAATTCTATTGTGATTTTAATATAACGTGACGATGACAAGACAAACGTAGAGAACTAACTCCTATCTTCTTACCTTGACCTCGC
This sequence comes from Physaria fendleri, assembly GCA_036630335.1. Lineage (NCBI taxonomy): Eukaryota > Viridiplantae > Streptophyta > Magnoliopsida > Brassicales > Brassicaceae > Physaria > Physaria fendleri. Next base: position 15,733,774 of record CM071718.1, on the reverse strand, counting down.
GATGAGATAGAAATTGTCCTAAGCTGTGAATGGTTTTTCTCATATCTTCAACCTGAGTGTGGAAAAAAATAACAAAATACTACTTCAGATTCTTCTTAGAGGTTATGAGATGACTTTAGGTACAAGACAAAGTTTGATCTTCTTTCTTACCCTAACATAACCTGCCTGGTTACGGTCAAAAAATCTGAAAGCCTGAACCATTTAAACAAGTGAACAAAAGCTTTTAGAACCAAATCGCCAAAAACACATAAAACATTTAAACAAGTGAACAAAAGCTTTTAGAACCAAATCGCCAAAAACACATAAAATCCAAGTTTCAAGTTTGTAGGGATCATTACCTGTAATAGTTCTTTATCAACTGTTTGCTCTCTTTTTAGTGCAGCATTAGGAGTTCCTCCCTCTTGCTTCATGTGCTTATTCGCCTCGGAGATGGGTTTGGTTGCGGTTGTTTGGTCGATACGACTTCTTTCTTCTTTTCTATCAGTTTCGGCTTCAGCTTTGGGATCAGTAATAGTGTCACTAGTCTTCTCAAGCTTTTCTTCTCTTTCTTCTTTCTTCTCTTATCAGTTTCGGCTTCAGCTTTGGGATCAGTAATAGTGTCACTAGTCTTCTCAAGCTTTTCTTCTCTCTTCTGAGGTTGAAGAAGAGACATGAAACAAAGTGAGAAGATTTACGAAGAAAACATCTTGTTGGGTTCAGTTTGAAAGAGTGCAAAACAAATGAGTAAATCATACCTCCTCAGTAGGATCTTCTTTCTCAGAATTTGCAATGTCCATTTTCTTGCATTCTTCTGAATCTTCTTCTGGATTTTCTTCAATGCCTTCTTCTGGATCTCCTTCAATGTCTTCTTCTGGATCATCCTCTAGATCTTCCTCTGGATTGTCATCATCATCCTCATCCTGGTTATCAACTTCCCTATCAGCAACTTCATTACCAATAACTTCTTTACAGCGGAGAGTTGCTTTGGTGTTTGCTAGAGCTTCCTTATCTGAAATTTCCTGGCATCTGTCTACAGTTTTCTTGATTGGATTTTCGGTATCATCCTTCCCAGGAGTACATTTGGTTGTAACAGAGGTTTCCTTGTCTTCTTGTTCAACTGTCTTTTGACGCTTGTTTTCGGATTTTTCTTCGTTTTGCTTGACAAGCAACTCCTCCTGTTGCTTCTTCCATTGATTTCTTTGTCTCACAGCTTTAGGAGGCCTCTTCCGTCGATTTCTTTGTCTCACGGATTTTACACGTAGTTTCTTTAAGGAAACAGAAAAAAATGACAGTATCAGGAAACAGATCATGCAACTCAAAAACAATAACTTCAAAGATCAATTATAAACTAACCTTTAGAAATTCAAAGATTCGGGAACCCATTTGATACTGCAGCATCTCAAAAAATGTTTCCACAAACAACGATAGCTGCAAGAACATAGAAGACAGTTTGATGAACCCTGTTCAGATGTAATAACACTGAGCTCCAGTATAAAGAAAATGTAAACATGCGAACCAAAAAATAAGGAAAAGAACAAACCTCAAATGATGATTCATCAGTGTCCTTGTCAGTGTAATCCAAGAGAGAATCCAAAGAGACCGAAAGTGAACGCAACTGCGAAAAAAAAAAAAAAAAAAAAAAAAAATTTTAACTTTTTCTCATCATCATTATTCCTATCAATTTTCTTCCCCTCAGACTGAGTCTCTGTAGTGATTTTCTTTTCAGCCTTCTTGTTTTCATCTGTCTTAATGTCTTTCTTACATGAACTAGAGTGACCTTCTTTTTTCTCAGTATCCAAAGATCCTGTATTCTGTTTTATTTCCACAGTTCTGGAGGCATTCTTGTCTTTCACTTCTTCTAAAGATTTGCCTGTCAATTGCACCTGCATACTACCTGAATCAGGGGTTTTCTTGCCTACCTCGGCTACCTTTTTCTCATCATTAACGTCATCTTTCTTGAAGTCCACGTCCATGTTATCGTCATTTTGAGCAAACTTCCCTTTCGCCAAATTTTTGTTAGAAGACGTACCGGTGGATTCTTCTTTTGGGGCAGTGGTATCTGATATGGCAACCTTTTCAAGAACACCCTTCTCATCCGACTTCTCACCTTTATCGGTTTCTTTACCATCATCGATAGGCTTTTTCACAACTCTTTTAATGATCTTTTTCTCAGTCTTCTTAGTTGCAGTTCTTGGAGTGCCTGAAGTGTCCCCTGGGGACTTTTTCTCTGCATCCTTGGTTACTTCAACAGTATCACTGCTGCCCTTTCCCCTCCTGAAGTGTCCCCTGGGGACTTTTTCTCTGCATCCTTGGTTACTTCAACAGTATCACTGCTGCCCTTTCCCCTAATGGCAGCTTTCTTAATCTCCTGAGAGAGTAGTCGATCTCTCTCAGTAAGAGCTTCCCTGTATGTCAACCATTGGGTTCTCCAAGCATCAAATGAAGGAAGACACTCTGACAAATCGGGGACAAATAGTACAGTGATCTCTTTGCAATTAAAAACTCCATCTGAACCAACTCTGTCATAATGTATCTGTAAAACGCCAAAAAAAAAGACAAAGCAAATCTACTTAGGCTTCCAGATAGACTGACAAGCAATATCACTTTGTTAGATTGTAAGAATCCTACATCTATCATATTAACAACAAATTAACAATATTAAAAATATTTGCCTTCTTTTTTTTTTGGCAATATTTGCCAAGTATTCATAGAGGAAATCTCTAAATAAACCGATAGCAATGGTTGATGATCCACTCTTTTTAAACAATCAGAAAATATTTATATTACAGATATATGTATATAAATCAAGAGGTCCACCACTAAGCTTTATATCATCTTCAACAACCCCAACAAGTAGGAAATAAGATAGATTGTCTGCTATATAGATACTTAACTATAATACTGTGGTGTCATATCCCCACAACTCCAACATCTCAATGCAGTCTTAAACCAAGAGAAGTAAAACCTACCTCGAGAAATGGATTCCAGTGACGGCAGTTGCTCAGATCAAGATTAAGCTTGTCCTTTGAGTGTCTGCAAAAGAAAATGTTCTTTCGTCTCAGACTATGAACAAAAAGCAGCAAAAAAATGACAAAAGAACAAACCTCAGCATTGTCTGAATTAAGGAAGACTGATCACTTGATGGATCCCTGCCATCTGTGGGATCCCAGGAACCTCCAATCCCCATCAAAGTATGATCCTTTTTAAGAACAGCGAATTTTAGTATGTTGCATATATGAGGTACCCAGTCCTCAAAAGATTTATCTGAAGAAAGATCTTCCAGAGCAGTCCTGCTCAGCCCACTCATCAAAACCATCTGAACAGTAGAGACAACCCATAAAAATGAGCAATTCTTTCGATAGTAGCAATGATAAACATGACTACATAGTAAGACAACAACTAGAGATGTCATAAATAAAGAGGGAATATTTTCCATCATCTTCAATGTAATCATGCTCAAAACTATCTCCGCAACAAAACAATGGTTAGGTTTCTTTTTTTTTTGGTAAACAATGGTTAGGCTTCCAAACACATTTAATTAGACATATTATAACAACAGTGAATCTACAAAACTTGGAAAACATGTGTGTAATTCTAATATACAGACTAGTCAAGAGAAACAAAAAATCCAACAGAATTATTTAAGCCGAAGGATTTCAACCCTAACGCTGACAAAGTTGTAAATAAGAAGTAGAATAATTCACCTCACAGCAGTATGCATAGAAAGCGTTGGCTTGTGTTTTGGCCAGTTAACAACAACCTGACACATATATATTTAAGGTTAACAAAAGGTTAACAATTATTTAGAACTCCACCAAGAATTGGATAATAATAGGGTAGATGGAAAAACATAAACCTTGGACAACTCAGAAGGCACAAAAAGCCTGGGATATCTTTTTTCTAATGTCAAGTAATCCCTCTCTGTGTCAACCAATCGTGACGATGAAACCTGCAAACAAGTCACACAATTATCAAATAAAGAAATCATGCATACTGAGCTTAAGCACTGCATCACGAATACAGAGGGCAGAGTACTCTGCCACTCCATTCCTGTCACCATCAATCTTATCAATGGGAAAGTCATGTCCCTGAATTGCCAAAGTGATAAGCATCGAGCGTCTCATCCTTGTGAACTTGTCCACATTTTAGTTCAGTACGAAGTCCATAAGACAAAAATAGCAATCGTCTCATCCTTGTGAACTTGTCCACATTTTAGTTCAGTACGAAGTCCATAAGACAAAAATAGCAATCAGGAAAATGAATTGTAGACAACAAAAAAGGAAGCGATATATCAGGTTGCAAGACCGCCTCCAAATACTACCAAACTAGGGAAAACATGGAAGAGCAACCTGATATATATATGTCACGTTAAATTTCTGAAGCATTCAAAATAATACCCTAAAGTGGTAAGAAATCAGAAGTTTGGCCAAATAACACCCACCACAACCAGGGAAGGCAAAGTAAATTGGCCACAGAACAATCAGGAAAATGAATTGTAGACAACAAAAAAGGAAGCGATATATCAGGTTGCAAGACCGCCTCCAAATACTACCAAACTAGGGAAAACATGGAAGAGCAACCTGATATATATATGTCACGTTAAATTTCTGAAGCATTCAAAATAATACCCTAAAGTGGTAAGAAATCAGAAGTTTGGCCAAATAACACCCACCACAACCAGGGAAGGCAAAGTAAATTGGCCACAGAAAGAAAGAGGAAGCATAACAATCCCAAGTACAGAATTACTTGGAAAAAGAGGAAAGGAATGAGAAGGCTGAGCATGAGAAAGAGGAAGCATAACAATCCCAAGTACAGAATTACTTGGAAAAAGAGGAAAGGAATGAGAAGGCTGAGCATGACAGAGTTACATGAAAGAGGTATAGTCAGGAAGTTGGGATTTATGATTTTTTTTTATTATCCTCGTATATGGCAAAGCTGATATAGCATTCAAGGAGAGACCAAGCGATACCCAAGTCAATGTATGAGAACAAAAGTAGAACGCAGAAGCTGCAACCCTGAGGAGTAGGCAAAAACATCACTGAATGAGGAATCTCTCTCTTGACTTCTCCCGTCGCTCCAACATCCGTTCCCTTTCTCGGTCCCTAGATTTCTGCCGTTCGAGTTCCCTCTCCCGTCGCTCCAACATCCGTTCCCTTTCTCGGTCCCTAGATTTCTGCCGTTCGAGTTCCCTCAGGCGCTCTCGTTCTCTTTCATATTCGCGTTCTCTTTCATGCTCGCGTTCCCTCTCTCGTTGGCGCTCCTTATCTCTGGACCGCAGATTATCACGACGACGCTCTTCTTCCCTTAGTTCAAACTGCCTGAGATAACTTGCACGGTCATCTTTCCGAAGATTATCAATATGAAGACCACCACCACCATCACGAGCCAGTATGCCACCAGGGTAGTCTAAGTCGAGAGATGCTGCACTATGTATACCTTTCCCTATGCCATAATCCCTGCCTGGAGGTAAGCTAACGCCATAACCAGGATTTGAAGAACTCTCCGCGTAAATATAGTCATCTAAGTTTTGTCGAGGAACAACTCCTAATAGCGATGGATTATGTTGGCTGGCATAAGATGTGTTGCGTACTGATAAACCGTGAGGATCAGACTCAAGCCTTCCTCCATAATGCATAGCTTCTCGGCCAGAATGGCGTAAAGGAGAACTTCTTTCTGTAAGATAATTGGCTCGTCTGCCAGAAATGTATGCTACTCAGTGTAATAAGATGTAAATCTTCTTCAAAACGTTATTGCAAGTTTTTACAAGAAGGTGCATTAGTTTTATTCCAAAAGGTTTCGGGAGAACAGGTCTGAAAATAATACAGAAAACAGACATACCAAAATATGCAACCATCTGAACAAAAATAAATGTCTGAAGAAATCAGGCCATCACACTACAATAGAATAAATCATCAAAAGTACCTGACACCTCCATCAACAGAAGAGGTATGAAGCGACTGAATTTTCAATAACTGTTCTCCTCGGATGAATGATGCTTGATCAGTGCGACCATACAAGTCAGTCTGCGAAAATCATATAATAATGAAAGCCAGTTGTAACATCACTGAACAGAAATTAATCAAATTCAAAAAATAATCTAATAGATGTGAGAGTGGGCGCACCTGATGTGAACAGAAATTAATCAAATTCAAAAAATAATCTAATAGATGTGAGAGTGGGCGCACCTGATGACCATTCTTAAAGGCTGAGAGCTGCTAACAGAAGTTGATCCATACACAGAGCCATATTGCGTCCTGTAATGATTAGCTGCTGGTAAATGAGATCCGTATCCATCAATGTCAGTCTCTTGAGGAGCACCTTTAATAGATGGATGGCGAGAATTCAACAAATTCTGAGAGCCACTTTCTGCACCACTGGTTGAGCTTCCTGGATAACCAGATCCAAGCTACATACAAACATAAAAATTACAACAAATTCGAAAAGGTCACTAATTAGAAGTATAATAAAAAACAATGAGGTCAATGTAATCATTTGATCTGTAAACATAACCGATTAGGAAAATCATCCTAAACAGCAGTAACGCCGTATTATCTAGGAGCAAAATAAAGTAAAAGATGAAACTCCAATATTTTTGGAAGAGAGTCTAAACCCATCAAACACATTAAGAGACAAAAGGGTATTTCAGTCTTACATTCTGACCATACTCAGACTGTGAACCGTACTGTTGCTGTCCATAGCCACTTCCTCTTGACGAATACATATCTCAAGGCATCTGATTCAATTGTAAAGAGACAGAAAACCCTTGAGAGATACTATACCATCCAAGAAATAACAAAGACTATTACAGTTCAAAACAAGAAAATTCTCATGACCCAATACTACAAAGCCTCTGAAACAAGTTCTGAGAATCATTTCATCGTAGGGACTCTCAAAATTAACACACAAAATTAGATAAAGGGAGGAAAAACTGACTGATAAATACCTACCAGAAGATTGAATATAAATTTGTTGGTGCGCGCCACGTATCGATATAGAGAGATATAACGTTAAGAAATTGAAGCAGAAAGACAAAAACCCTAGACATCTCAGATGAGGAACAGAGCCGTTTAGGATCTTTCAATGGGCTTTGGTTCCATA
>CM071718.1:15655116-15681786 GCA_036630335.1 Physaria fendleri | reverse complement strand
GGAATCATTCATCTTCCCTCCGTTCTGTGATGGATCAAAGAGGCAAGCAGCTGATAGTTCTCCGATTATCGCTATTAATGACATCAAAGTGCATTTATATTTTCGGCCAAACATTATATCTAAACTACGGAGTTAAGCGTGTTTGAATTGAAGTAGTTAAGCGTGTTTGAATTGAAGTAGTTAAGGATGGTTGGATTTCCGAAAAACTAATTTTCAGAACTGTGATAATAAGAAAAATATACAGAAAACTATTATGTGATGATTTGCAATATCGATAAAAAAATATTTAAAGCCTCCAATAATAATACATTAACTGTTTGACCAAGACGAAGCCATAGATTTACATAGAGGTGTGATTCCAAAAAGATAGCGGTAGGCTTTATTTTTCTTAACTTAAATAACCCAACTTTAGATTTTAAAATGCTAAATTTCTAATTTGATAGAAAAATACCATTTCAAAAATATTGTTATCTTTCCAAAAGATAGTTTTCTAATAAAATTATAATAAATTAAAAATAACAAATCGGAATAAAATAATATTATTATATTGAAAAATTATTCCGTTCTGTGATGGATCAAAGAGGCAAGCAGCTGATAGTTCTCCGATTATCGCTATTAATGACATCAAAGTGCATTTATATTTTCGGCCAAACATTATATCTAAACTACGGAGTTAAGCGTGTTTGAATTGAAGTAGTTAAGCGTGTTTGAATTGAAGTAGTTAAGGATGGTTGGATTTCCGAAAAACTAATTTTCAGAACTGTGATAATAAGAAAAATATACAGAAAACTATTATGTGATGATTTGCAATATCGATAAAAAAATATTTAAAGCCTCCAATAATAATACATTAACTGTTTGACCAAGACGAAGCCATAGATTTACATAGAGGTGTGATTCCAAAAAGATAGCGGTAGGCTTTATTTTTCTTAACTTAAATAACCCAACTTTAGATTTTAAAATGCTAAATTTCTAATTTGATAGAAAAATACCATTTCAAAAATATTGTTATCTTTCCAAAAGATAGTTTTCTAATAAAATTATAATAAATTAAAAATAACAAATCGGAATAAAATAATATTATTATATTGAAAAATTATATCACCTAAAACTTTTCTGATCAAAAGTGGATTTCTGTGTGTTTCAGCTTCAGAACCGCCGCTATGGACTGAGGTTTCTTCACCGGGCTTCAGCTTCAGAACCGCCACTATGGACTGAAGTGAGTAAAGCTTTTCTGATCAAAAGTGGGTTTCCACTATGGACTGAAGTGAGTAAAGCTTTGTCTAGAATAAACGAGTCAGAATCAACATTTCATATTTATGAATAAATCTTCCTGCTGAATGAATCTTGCAAATATCGAATGACATAATTCTAGACATAGTTTAACATTCTTTCATAAACTGAAACACGAGTGAATGTGTCTCGTAATTTCATCGTTTTTCTATGTTACATATGAGTTTTTGATGGCGGGATTCTGGGTTTAAAGAACAAGAGATAAGGAGAAATTAATGCAAAACTGCTTTCTTTCTTGCTCAAGGAAAATGTTTTTGTTTTATTAGTTTTTGTGAGCTTGTGTTGTGTCTTTTTTTTTCTGTGCGTTGATTTGATCTTCCTCTCTGTTGTGGTCTTTTGGAGTCTGGTGAGAGTTAGTTAACAATGAGGTATTGGACTGTGTCGTGTCTTTCTTGGTATGAAACACTGATATTACTGATTGGTTCAGAATGATTCCTCTCTTTTTTATACCTTAAATTGTCGATTACAATCTAAAACAAAACATAAAAACTTGATCCTAAGAAAGAACCAATCCATATCCTGGAGATTTGTTGAAAAGATCTTGTAACTATTTCAGGTGTCTTCTCCTTCCCCACCTATTTGTTCTGCTACCACAATACTGATCAGTTCTTCTGTATGTACTGCGTAAAGAATTGCTGTACTAGAAGGTGAAAAGCTGGTTGATCTATTGTTGGAAGTTAAGACCAACGTCCAGTGTGATAGTGTTAACCTGGGCGTAATTACTACACTTGTACCCCATATGGGTGGTGCATTTGTGGATATAGGAAGTGCTAGACATTCTTTCATGGACAGCAAGTCAAACAGGGAATCATTCATCTTCCCTCCGTTCTGTGATGGATCAAAGAGGCAAGCAGCTGATAGTTCTCCGATTGAAATTATTGTTAAATTATCATTACATATAACATGTGTTGAAATTTCATAAATTATTGTTATGTGTTATGCTTACATAAATACGTTCTATTTATATGATCAATTTTTTACAATCCCTATTTCTAAAACATAATATCTGTTTGTTTTCATAAATATTTTTTTTTAAAAAAAAATCTTGTTTCACCAAAAATCAAGTTTATTAATTTTTAGAGATAAAAAAGGTGAAATTGATGCTACTAAAATAAAAAAACAAATATCAATTGTGTATTTTAATTTGTGAAAAAATATCAATAAAATTAGAACATATAGAGTTATTTTTTTTTTGATTTAAAATATAGAGTTATTCTTTCAATGTCAACAACATATTTTTTTTTTTCAATTTATAAGGTAACAAGGTATCTTAGACGAGCAAGTAATTTTGCACAACAATTCGTGATAATATATTAAATATTATTGGTTAATTTGTGACAACATAATTTTATAAATAGATCTTTTTTGTTTGGCAAAATTTTTTTGTAAATAGATCTAAAGACATCTTTGACAGTATGAAGGTTGAAGTCCATAAATCGCAAAAAAAAAAAAAAAAAAAGAATATTTGTGCAGTCAAAAAAAAAAAAAAAAAAAGTATATTTGTGCAGTTTCCTAAATATTGTAAAACCAAATTATCTCTTGTAGGAAATTGCTACAAGTTAGTTTTGGGTTTGTATACTTGTTTATTCAATAAATCACCCTTCTTCCATTAAAGAATCAATGATGAATCTGCATCTATATATATATTTCTCTAATAATATAATTATCTGAAATAAAACAGAAAAAAAAAGAACCGAATAGATGATTAGATCGACAACATTTAAAGACACTTAAATACGACAGCAAGAGGGAAAAAAAAGATATAAAAGTAAAATATACATTACTGGCTTACTGCCCAAAAAATCGTACATTAAAAACAAACACACCTAACTTTCACATGCAATTTTTTTGAAACCCTGAATATTTCGGATCACGTTTAAATTGCCTTTTGTCTTATTTTGAACTCTAGTCTCTTCCTATGTTTTAACAATGATTTATGCATTCGAAACGTTTAAAAAAAAAAAAAAAAAATACGAGTTAGGTGGTCATTTCTTTTTTGTATATAATTGGAGGATAGTATATAGTAGTTGGTATCGTGGAGAGCTATTGCTACGATGAGACAATCACACAAGATACGAATCATAATTATAATTAGTATTATTCTCACTTAAACTAATCCTTAATTTACAAAAATGTCTTACAAAGCCCCGACATAAGGGTTATGAATTTGATTCGAAAAAAATAGTGTTATAAAATTGATTTGTCGTTTTCCCAATCTGAAAAAAACAAGTAACGACACATTTAGTTACGTTGAATTGAGTAAACCTCACGGTGGCCATGTGTCTTCTCATGGGCCCTCACAAGACCTGTGACCTTCATGTTCCTACACTTTTTAAGTCTTATTTTTTTTAATTTACTTCTGTCTTCTTCTTCATTTCATTTCAGTTTATTAATTTTGACGCTCCACATGGTCCGACCTTGTCGATAAGTGCTCTGAAGAAGGAGAGCTAATGAAAAAATGATTGAAACTCTAGTTTATATATTTTCAAGACCAAAGTGTTAAACTGAAGTTAATAATGTGTGATTTGAATGATCGATACTGAAATTGATATTTTTAGATAGTAGAATAATAAGTGATAATTTAAAACGGCAATAAATCAGGTTTGAAAATAAGCAATGGATATAACGTGTAAAACTTAAACACATAAAATGAGGTGTTTATACGATATTGTCCAATAAAACTTCATTCCCTTTTTCTAACTTGTAATTATTTATGAACGATCTGATTAATATAACTCTTTATAACAACTTGTGTCACCAAACAAACGTAAGCACTTAGCGGATAAGTTGTCTTAATCCCCAATAGAAAACCCGTATACTTTTTTCGAGAAAATTTGATTATAGACTAGGATTTTTTTTTTTGTTCTTTAAAACAAAAAGAAGAGAGAAAGACTCCAATAAAGGGTTCCTGCATAATTCATTTAGAGTTAGGTTATGTAAGTGGAGCATACATTTTTGCTGAACGTCAGTAACAAATGTGCACAACTCTAACTCAGCCCACCAAGTCCATTGCAGTGCAAGAATCAGTAAATTGAGAATAGAAGAAAGGAAATCAGTTAAGTTGTAAACGTCTTTTAAAAAATCAAAAAAGGATCTAATGGGATTGGTGAGACATGCAACAAATCCGTTGTGAATATGATAGGCTTTAATTAGACTATCCCTTGAGATGATTTCATTCCTCTTCAGTTTTGTGATTTTTTTTTTTTTTTTTTAAAAAAAGGTTTTGTCCTGTTTTGCAATGGGCTTCATGGGATGAGTTAAGAGTTGTGCTCATTTGGGTTTAAAAAAGTCTTTGCTTTCATACAAAGTTAAGCACTTTTGTGGGTCTTGATCTAGTATATTTTATCGAAATTGGATATTGATGTCGAATGTCATTATGCTTTTTTTATGCTTTTTTTAGCCCATACCATCACATGCATGTTTTGATTGTTTCAATTCTAGATTTAAGTGTTTTATTAGTCAAACTTTATGACCTATGAAAATTGTGTATGTTACTCTTTCTCTTGTTTTTTTTATATTATTACTATAATTTCATATACAGGATAGACTTGGAAAAAAAAAGTATGATGGTTTCCCACATTTGAGATCCACCAAAATACTATTTAAATAACACTTACTTCATTTATTTTAATTAAATTTGAAAAACACAAAAATGAATGATAAAATATTTCCAAAACTTGGACCTGACTTGCAACTTGTAAAGACTTTTGAGACATGTGAACAAGTTTAATCTGACCTGTGTCTTAGCTCTCTTAAGAGCTTAGAAATCTATTATATTGTACTAATTTTGTTCCAACAAAAAAAGATTTTCAAAAACAGAATTATTTAAAAAAATAGAAATAGATAGTTTTTGGTGATTTGTTTTAAATATGTGAAAAAATCAAATGATTTGAATAGCTATTATAAAATATTATATTAGCAATATATGAATATGTTAGGATGAGCTTGTCTTGAAGCTTAGATCCCTGCAACAATCAAGTTTATTAGAGGAGATGATCTTAGAGCTCTACCAATAAAGAGTAATCTTTGTGGCGTCTTTGAGCATCTTCTCCATTTGCTTCAGACTCTCTTGTTATCTCTTCAATTTGGGCGTAATTACGAAGTTTGTACCCCATATGGGAGTTGCATTTGTGAATATAGGAAATGCTAGACATTCTTTCATGGACATCAAATCAAACAGGGAACCATTCATCTTCCCTCCGTTCTGTGATTGATCAAAGAGTTTTCATGATGATGATGTCATGAAAATGATGAAGATCATGTCTCAGATGATCTAGCTGGTCTTGTTAATGGAACTGTAGTGAACCAAGGCTCTGTGGAAGTAATTTCTAAGGCTATGTCGTCTAAGAATGATAAATGGACTCAAGTTCGGAAAGACACCAAGATAATTGTGCAAGTTGTTAAAGAGGGTCTCGGTACGAAAGGTCCAACTCTTACTGCTTATCCGAAACTGAGAAGTAGATTCTGGGTAGGACATGTGTTTTGTTATGTGACTCTTTTCTTTTTGTCTTATGATTCTATTGTCTGAAATAAAGTTTTTCCCTGTAGGTATTAATGACACGTTGCAAACGAATTGTAGTCTTGAAAAAGATTTCGGGAACTAAAAGAACTCGAAAAATATTTTAATTGATTATCCTAGCTGGTCCTAATGGTATGAATTGTATTATTTGTAATCACCTTAGTATTTTCCTAGCTGGTGGATTTGCAAAGGGTTAAACGGCATGTACACCACTAGAAACAGAATTTCAAGCATTATTATTTTTCATTAAAATTTTCCATGATATTTAAAGGAGACAACAACGGTGTCCCAGATTTAATGCAAGGAAGTAACATTTAGGGATGCATAACTGGAACCGTAACATCAGAGATTGGATTTCAAAATTTGAAAACATTTGTTTTGAATATGAAAGAAAAATCATCCATCATATATTTTAGCTAAAGAATATGTCTCTAGTCAGACATATTACTCCCAGTTTTATTAATTTTTAAATGTAATTTCAAACTTGATTCAGCAATATATATTTTAATATAAGTTAATGAGTTATAAAAATTTTAAAATTAAAACAGATATTATTTATCTACTAATAATTATAAATAAAAAATAATTATATATAACCATTAATTTTCAATAAATATTGTAACAAAATTATTTCAAATTTTTAACTAACGTTTACACTTTTTTTTTTGTCAAGAAGTTGTATAATTTTTATATCAACTTAATTGTACTTGTTGTACAAAAATATATTAAATAAAGTATATACAAAAAAAAAAAAACTGAATAGAAAGTATAATATGAACTTTAAAACGTTATCATTTTGAATCTTCGAGAATTTATCCGTTGGGTTTAGGACTGAAATAATAGGCCCAATAAATCTAATTGGTAATTGTAATTTGCGACAGCTGCAAGGCGCCAAAGCCAAAGGAGAAGCCACACCATATCCTTCCGTTATCCATCTCTTCCCGGAATCCCAATTTCTTAGCTTTACTCAGAAAGCCGACCTCCTTTACCCAATCTCTTCGCTTCGACTATCTCTTCTCTCTCCCTCTTCGCAACTTCAAAACCTGGCGCTTTTAATTCACTCGTTTTGTCCCACTTCTCCGTTTATTGGTGAACTCACCACAACTTAATACCATGGATGTTGCTGAAATTCCATGGCGTCGTTTCCCTCAATTTCCTGTTTATTCAGGCGCCTCTTGTCTTCTTTCTTCTGGGTTTCCTGTTTCTTCGTAAGTCGTTTCGTTGGGGCATTTTATCATACACATTCTCTCTGTGGGCTACTCTAATTGAAAAATTGAAGGTTTAGATTTATGTATATATTTTGGGTAGAGATGGGTTTATTAGATGGTGTTGTAAGAGCTCCAAGTGAAGGTTTCAGCTAAATTTTAGTTTTGGTAAAGTTGTGGAATTGTCCCTTGCTCTTTATGTTTCTGCCATTGCACCTGAAAAATCAGTTGTATAAGTAGAATGATGGAGCTGCTACAGTATGCGTGTTGTGAAGAATTTCGTGAATTTTCTTCTCTTTAGAATCTTCTCGTGAGTGTCAATTTGGAGCTGGACTGAAAACATTTGTTTATGCTCGGTCTCTTGAGTTCATATCCCACAGGGCTCCTCCCTGAACTCAGTTTTTTTTAATGGATATGTAAATGGTTTAGACGTAACAAGAATCAAGATTAGAGAGGGAAAATTGACTTGCACTAGCAAATCTGTGAAAAGGAACATGCCACTTTGTTCTAACTTGGAATCTCTGTCTTTCAACAGATATATGTTCTCTCATGTCGACCACAGGAAGACCTTTAGGTTCACCTTGTGCTTTGGGGTCTCTCGTTTACGAGCAAGGTCTGCTATAATGAGTGCACAACAAGGTAGGTTGTGAAAACATTTTTCTACAAATTTAAAATTTCTGTGTTGCATTTTTGACTACGGAAATTTTTGTTTTCTACATTCTCAGAACAGCCAGCTAGTTTGCGCAAAGGTTTATGCGAGGTTGTTTGGATTGTGGAAGCTGATCTGGCACCCAATGAACATATTTACATTACTGGAGATCCTTCCGCTTTAGGTAGCTGGGAGCCAGACTCTGCAATCTCAATGTCGCCTACAGAAAATGATAATGAATGGGAAGCTAAAGTCAAGGTAATCCATTCATTTGTTTCACTTAAGCCTTACCGAACATAAGTCGAGATGTATCTTGCTTTCCACAAAACGTTTGAATGTTCACTCATAGTAAAAGAAGCTACTGAACTCTTTCTTGAAAGCAAGTTCATATACCCTGTTTGCTTATAACTTAATATGCTTGCCAGATTGCTTCTGGTATAAATTTCAGGTATAATTATTTGTTAAAAGCTGGATACGGATCTTCATCTGATGTAATCTGGAGACCAGGGCCACATTTTTCATTATCAGTTCCTTCTTCTGTCAGTCGAGAGAGTAAAATAATTGTAAGGGATATATGGATGAGTGTTTCCTCAAAATCACAAGAATCCTACATATGGGGTTCTTGGATTGATGATGCTTGCCTTTTTTCAAATTCTGTTACCTCAGCTCAAAGCGAAGGTAACATTTCTGTGGTTTCTCCACTTTCTGTCTCTTTTCATCCTTTGCATAATGTTTTAAAACTCAAATGCTTCCAGTGGTTTGGCAGATGAATGGCCTTCCGCAGATAGTGCCATAGAAGTCCCGATACCACTTCTGAATGATAAGCCCGTAGGAGAGAAATCTTACTTCTGCAATGAGCTTGCAGCTTTTCCAGAGAACTCAAACTTTAGCGCATTGTTTTCTGACAATTATCAGCCTATTGAGGAACCGTGGTTTCTTCAAAAATCTATTACCTTGCCACATGCAATGAATATGCAGACCAATGGCGAACAAGATGCTGATAGCTGTGATGAAATTGAAAACAAATTAGCCACTGATGAACAACATCACCAGCTGACTGAGACTCTCTTACCTAATGATGGATTTTTCCAACCAGAATCCGTTTCTACTACAATACTGATCAATTCTTCTGTATGTACTGTGCAAAGGATTGCTGTACTAGAAGGTGAAAAGTTGGTTGAGTTATTGTTGGAACCAGTTAAGACCAACGTGCAGTGCGATAGTGTTTACCTGGGCGTAATTACGAAGTTTGTACCTCATATGGGTGGTGCATTTGTGAATATTGGAAGTGATAGACATTCTTTCATGGACATCAAGTCAAACAGGGAACCATTCATTTTCCCTCCGTTCTGTGATGGATCAAAGAGGCCAGCAGCTTATAGTTCTCCGATTGACATTCCAGTTACTCATGAAATCGAACATGCTTCCTCTGACTTTGAAACCAGTAGTTTATTGGACATTGATTCAAATGACACTGGGGAATCTTTTCATGATGATGACGATGATCATGAAAATGATGAAGATCATGTCTCGGATGCTATAGCTGGACTAGTTAATGGAACTGTAGTGAACCATGGCGCTGTGGAAGTTGGATCTAAGAATGGTTTTATTCCTCTGAATAGAGAACAGTCTGCAGATTCTCTCGATCCTAATGCACCAGTTGCTAAAACTTCTAAGGCAGTGTCGTCTAAGGATGATAAGTGGTTTCAAGTTCGGAAAGGCACAAAGATAATTGTGCAAGTTGTTAAAGAGGGTCTCGGTACAAAAGGTCCAACTCTTACTGCTTACCCAAAACTGAGAAGTAGATTCTGGGTATGACATGTATTTTGCCATGTGACTCTTTCCCTTCTGTTTCTTTTGATGCTATTGTATGAAATAAAGTTTTTCCTTCTAGGTATTAATGACTCGTTGCAAACGGATTGGAGTCTCTAAAAAGATTTCGGGTGTTGAGAGAACTCGATTAAAAGTTATAGCAAAAACATTGCAGCCTCAAGGTTTTGGCCTGACTGTAAGGACTGTAGCTGCTGGCCATTCACTCGAAGAACTGCAGAAAGATTTAGAAGGTCTGCTTTTGACCTGGAAGAACATTACAGATGAAGCAAAATCTACAGCCCTTGCGGCAGATGAAGGTGTGGAAGGAGCCATTCCAGCTCTACTGCATAGAGCAATGGGTCAGACACTCTCAGTTGTGCAGGACTATTTCAGTGACAAAGTACTTTGGCCATATTCCATATTTTCTCCTCCACTGCCCCCTTAAGTTTCTATGTGTTGACTTGTTGTGACAAAAATTTCTTGGTTTTTCCCAGGTTGAGAAGATGGTGGTTGACTCTCCCAGGACATACCATGAGGTATATGCCCACATTTTGCTCAATTTCGGATTCCTGACTATCGTGTTGAAAGAGCTTTCCCTGTCATGAACAATGATCTCATTACTTTCATACATTTATTGATTTACATCATATCTAAAAGTTATTTCAAATGCTTAAGTAAAAGCTCCAGTAACATGTGTCATTTGTTCTCTGTTTATACCAATTCTTGCACTTGCTGTACCATAATCTAGAACAGATCACCCAATAGAGTAAATACTATATCTAAATTATTTCACTAACTCGTATTAGTTTACAGGTCACACACTACCTGCAGGATATGGCACCTGATCTTTGTAATCGAGTGGAATTGCATGATAAGGGTATCCCTCTCTTTGATTTATACGAAATTGAGGAGGAAATCGAAGGTATTCTCAGTAAAAGGTAAGAAATGGCTAACACGGCATTCTCAGGGAGTTATGACAATTTCTCCTTCCCAGATATCTTCTTGTAACTATCTTTTGCCTTTGGCAGAGTTCCACTTTCCAATGGAGGTTCTTTAGTGATTGAACAAACTGAGGCGTTGGTCTCTATTGATGTAAACGGAGGACATGGAATGTTTGGTCAGGGTAACTCACAAGAGAAAGCTATTTTAGAAGTTAATCTTACTGCTGCCAGACAAGTAAGTGATACAATTTTGGCTGCTAAATTACATATTTATTCGTCAACCTTTTGGCGGCAGAAATTTTACTCCTGGAAAGTGCCTTAGTAGTAATTATTCTTTAGCGTGTCATTCAGATACAAGCAAATTTACGGGTGCATGAATTATCCAATGATTTGAGAATGCTTTAGGAAATTTTGAGGGGGAAAGAGTAACTGATGAGGCCTGCTTGACTTGTGTAGTTTTCTCTTTGACGTCTGTCTGTCAAACTCAAGTTTTGCAATATACTGATACTGAAAAGCATTTATTAAGTAGTAATCAATGTGATCATAATTCAGATTGCAAGGGAGATTCGGCTGAGAGATATTGGCGGTATTATTGTGGTAGATTTCATTGACATGGCAGATGAATGTGAGTAAAATGTCATTGTTATTCATACATCAAATTCTAGATGTGCAAATCCCTTTCTTGAATGATGGATGTCAGTGTTTATTTTAATTTTATATTGGGTTTCAGCAAATAAGAGGCTCGTTTATGAAGAGGTTAAGAAAGCAGTGGAGAGAGATAGATCACTGGTAAAAGTATCAGAGCTGTCTAGACATGGGCTTATGGAAATAACAAGAAAAAGGGTATAGTCCAAACTTGTGGATGTTTTACTCTTTCTATAGAGCTTCTACTTAAATCTTTTGGAATACGGGGATGCCCCAGAAAGAACTGAATCTTTGTTTTTCACAGGTTCGACCAAGTGTAACATTCATGATCAGTGAACCGTGTTCTTGCTGTCACGCAACTGGTAGAGTGGAGGCACTTGAGACTTCCTTTTCAAAAATTGAACAAGAGATTTGTCGACAGCTTGTGAGTGTTACAATCTAGACTCTTTCTGTTAGTTCTCTTTCCAACCAAATGAAGAACATCTGGAATAAGTGATTGTTGTTACTTTTTATTGTTCTTCTGCATTTTGTTCAAACGTGTAGACCATCCTTAAATGATGTTTTGGCCCATGTCTTGATGATCTAAATCTTTCAGGCAAAGATGGAGAAAAGAGGAGACCTGGAAAACCCCAAGTCATGGCCAAGATTCATATTGCGCGTGGACAGTCATATGTCAAGCTTCTTGACTACAGGGAAGAGGACACGGCTTGCAATTCTCAGTAGTTCCCTGAAAGTATGGCTACTCTTAAAGGTACCTTTAGTACACTCTTCCTCTTTTGATGTGATTCACTTTAGCCAGAAGTTTTCATTGATGAGGCTATGTCTGAATATTAGTTTTTCTAACACAACTGAGGGATAAATATCTTTTGTAGGTTGCTAGACATTTCACAAGAGGAACCTTTGAGGTTAAACCGTTCATGGATGAGAAGTCGGTAAACGAAAGACAGCATCAAGTTACAATTTCACTGCTCAAGAAAGCTGACGCCATTGCAGACTCAAGCAAGAAGAAGCTCACTCTTATTCCAATTAAGAAGAAGAAGACCAATGGTAAACAAAGACGATGAAACATTTCTTACTTTATATCTTCACTGTACCGAATCAATTTTTGTGTATCAGTATCATCTTCTTCCCTCAGAATTTTGTATTTCAAAGACATAGACCAAACTAGAAGTGCCATAAAGGCGAATACTAGTCTAAGAGTCATGAGACAAAACAAAATTAATGGAAAATACAAAGCTATTCAAACAAGCAAACGAGGAATCTGACAGAGATCAGGAAGATGCAACATTGCAGGTCCCAACTCCATCTTTGCAGTCATTTGTAAGATCATTGAATGTTTCAATCTGCTTCTTACCTCTCAAGAATACTTCTGTGTCAACAGATGCTCTCATGTAACCATCAAATTCGACTGGGTTGCCTCCATTAAGCTTTGTAGTCTCTGAATACCACTCGCTGCTCTCGTCCCATAGATCTTTGTAGTCATAAAGAAAATGAGTGGCATATCTGTCTTTCAAGGGGTTGAAGAAGGATAATTCTTCTTCATTTGTTGCAATATACAGATTTCTTCCTTCTTCTACTTTGTCCTGCAAGGTTGACAAAAGAGCGCTCGGGGAGGTATCTGTTCCAAGATTAGGCCAAAGCTCCTTGTTTCTTGCTTTCTCTCCTCTCTCAATGTGTACTGCATCGTACAAAAAAAAAAAAAAAAAAAGTATATTTGTGCAGTTTCCTAAATATTGTAAAACCAAATTATCTCTTGTAGGAAATTGCTACAAGTTAGTTTTGGGTTTGTATACTTGTTTATTCAATAAATCACCCTTCTTCCATTAAAGAATCAATGATGAATCTGCATCTATATATATATTTCTCTAATAATATAATTATCTGAAATAAAACAGAAAAAAAAAGAACCGAATAGATGATTAGATCGACAACATTTAAAGACACTTAAATACGACAGCAAGAGGGAAAAAAAAGATATAAAAGTAAAATATACATTACTGGCTTACTGCCCAAAAAATCGTACATTAAAAACAAACACACCTAACTTTCACATGCAATTTTTTTGAAACCCTGAATATTTCGGATCACGTTTAAATTGCCTTTTGTCTTATTTTGAACTCTAGTCTCTTCCTATGTTTTAACAATGATTTATGCATTCGAAACGTTTAAAAAAAAAAAAAAAAAATACGAGTTAGGTGGTCATTTCTTTTTTGTATATAATTGGAGGATAGTATATAGTAGTTGGTATCGTGGAGAGCTATTGCTACGATGAGACAATCACACAAGATACGAATCATAATTATAATTAGTATTATTCTCACTTAAACTAATCCTTAATTTACAAAAATGTCTTACAAAGCCCCGACATAAGGGTTATGAATTTGATTCGAAAAAAATAGTGTTATAAAATTGATTTGTCGTTTTCCCAATCTGAAAAAAACAAGTAACGACACATTTAGTTACGTTGAATTGAGTAAACCTCACGGTGGCCATGTGTCTTCTCATGGGCCCTCACAAGACCTGTGACCTTCATGTTCCTACACTTTTTAAGTCTTATTTTTTTTAATTTACTTCTGTCTTCTTCTTCATTTCATTTCAGTTTATTAATTTTGACGCTCCACATGGTCCGACCTTGTCGATAAGTGCTCTGAAGAAGGAGAGCTAATGAAAAAATGATTGAAACTCTAGTTTATATATTTTCAAGACCAAAGTGTTAAACTGAAGTTAATAATGTGTGATTTGAATGATCGATACTGAAATTGATATTTTTAGATAGTAGAATAATAAGTGATAATTTAAAACGGCAATAAATCAGGTTTGAAAATAAGCAATGGATATAACGTGTAAAACTTAAACACATAAAATGAGGTGTTTATACGATATTGTCCAATAAAACTTCATTCCCTTTTTCTAACTTGTAATTATTTATGAACGATCTGATTAATATAACTCTTTATAACAACTTGTGTCACCAAACAAACGTAAGCACTTAGCGGATAAGTTGTCTTAATCCCCAATAGAAAACCCGTATACTTTTTTCGAGAAAATTTGATTATAGACTAGGATTTTTTTTTTTGTTCTTTAAAACAAAAAGAAGAGAGAAAGACTCCAATAAAGGGTTCCTGCATAATTCATTTAGAGTTAGGTTATGTAAGTGGAGCATACATTTTTGCTGAACGTCAGTAACAAATGTGCACAACTCTAACTCAGCCCACCAAGTCCATTGCAGTGCAAGAATCAGTAAATTGAGAATAGAAGAAAGGAAATCAGTTAAGTTGTAAACGTCTTTTAAAAAATCAAAAAAGGATCTAATGGGATTGGTGAGACATGCAACAAATCCGTTGTGAATATGATAGGCTTTAATTAGACTATCCCTTGAGATGATTTCATTCCTCTTCAGTTTTGTGATTTTTTTTTTTTTTTTTTAAAAAAAGGTTTTGTCCTGTTTTGCAATGGGCTTCATGGGATGAGTTAAGAGTTGTGCTCATTTGGGTTTAAAAAAGTCTTTGCTTTCATACAAAGTTAAGCACTTTTGTGGGTCTTGATCTAGTATATTTTATCGAAATTGGATATTGATGTCGAATGTCATTATGCTTTTTTTATGCTTTTTTTAGCCCATACCATCACATGCATGTTTTGATTGTTTCAATTCTAGATTTAAGTGTTTTATTAGTCAAACTTTATGACCTATGAAAATTGTGTATGTTACTCTTTCTCTTGTTTTTTTTATATTATTACTATAATTTCATATACAGGATAGACTTGGAAAAAAAAAGTATGATGGTTTCCCACATTTGAGATCCACCAAAATACTATTTAAATAACACTTACTTCATTTATTTTAATTAAATTTGAAAAACACAAAAATGAATGATAAAATATTTCCAAAACTTGGACCTGACTTGCAACTTGTAAAGACTTTTGAGACATGTGAACAAGTTTAATCTGACCTGTGTCTTAGCTCTCTTAAGAGCTTAGAAATCTATTATATTGTACTAATTTTGTTCCAACAAAAAAAGATTTTCAAAAACAGAATTATTTAAAAAAATAGAAATAGATAGTTTTTGGTGATTTGTTTTAAATATGTGAAAAAATCAAATGATTTGAATAGCTATTATAAAATATTATATTAGCAATATATGAATATGTTAGGATGAGCTTGTCTTGAAGCTTAGATCCCTGCAACAATCAAGTTTATTAGAGGAGATGATCTTAGAGCTCTACCAATAAAGAGTAATCTTTGTGGCGTCTTTGAGCATCTTCTCCATTTGCTTCAGACTCTCTTGTTATCTCTTCAATTTGGGCGTAATTACGAAGTTTGTACCCCATATGGGAGTTGCATTTGTGAATATAGGAAATGCTAGACATTCTTTCATGGACATCAAATCAAACAGGGAACCATTCATCTTCCCTCCGTTCTGTGATTGATCAAAGAGTTTTCATGATGATGATGTCATGAAAATGATGAAGATCATGTCTCAGATGATCTAGCTGGTCTTGTTAATGGAACTGTAGTGAACCAAGGCTCTGTGGAAGTAATTTCTAAGGCTATGTCGTCTAAGAATGATAAATGGACTCAAGTTCGGAAAGACACCAAGATAATTGTGCAAGTTGTTAAAGAGGGTCTCGGTACGAAAGGTCCAACTCTTACTGCTTATCCGAAACTGAGAAGTAGATTCTGGGTAGGACATGTGTTTTGTTATGTGACTCTTTTCTTTTTGTCTTATGATTCTATTGTCTGAAATAAAGTTTTTCCCTGTAGGTATTAATGACACGTTGCAAACGAATTGTAGTCTTGAAAAAGATTTCGGGAACTAAAAGAACTCGAAAAATATTTTAATTGATTATCCTAGCTGGTCCTAATGGTATGAATTGTATTATTTGTAATCACCTTAGTATTTTCCTAGCTGGTGGATTTGCAAAGGGTTAAACGGCATGTACACCACTAGAAACAGAATTTCAAGCATTATTATTTTTCATTAAAATTTTCCATGATATTTAAAGGAGACAACAACGGTGTCCCAGATTTAATGCAAGGAAGTAACATTTAGGGATGCATAACTGGAACCGTAACATCAGAGATTGGATTTCAAAATTTGAAAACATTTGTTTTGAATATGAAAGAAAAATCATCCATCATATATTTTAGCTAAAGAATATGTCTCTAGTCAGACATATTACTCCCAGTTTTATTAATTTTTAAATGTAATTTCAAACTTGATTCAGCAATATATATTTTAATATAAGTTAATGAGTTATAAAAATTTTAAAATTAAAACAGATATTATTTATCTACTAATAATTATAAATAAAAAATAATTATATATAACCATTAATTTTCAATAAATATTGTAACAAAATTATTTCAAATTTTTAACTAACGTTTACACTTTTTTTTTTGTCAAGAAGTTGTATAATTTTTATATCAACTTAATTGTACTTGTTGTACAAAAATATATTAAATAAAGTATATACAAAAAAAAAAAAACTGAATAGAAAGTATAATATGAACTTTAAAACGTTATCATTTTGAATCTTCGAGAATTTATCCGTTGGGTTTAGGACTGAAATAATAGGCCCAATAAATCTAATTGGTAATTGTAATTTGCGACAGCTGCAAGGCGCCAAAGCCAAAGGAGAAGCCACACCATATCCTTCCGTTATCCATCTCTTCCCGGAATCCCAATTTCTTAGCTTTACTCAGAAAGCCGACCTCCTTTACCCAATCTCTTCGCTTCGACTATCTCTTCTCTCTCCCTCTTCGCAACTTCAAAACCTGGCGCTTTTAATTCACTCGTTTTGTCCCACTTCTCCGTTTATTGGTGAACTCACCACAACTTAATACCATGGATGTTGCTGAAATTCCATGGCGTCGTTTCCCTCAATTTCCTGTTTATTCAGGCGCCTCTTGTCTTCTTTCTTCTGGGTTTCCTGTTTCTTCGTAAGTCGTTTCGTTGGGGCATTTTATCATACACATTCTCTCTGTGGGCTACTCTAATTGAAAAATTGAAGGTTTAGATTTATGTATATATTTTGGGTAGAGATGGGTTTATTAGATGGTGTTGTAAGAGCTCCAAGTGAAGGTTTCAGCTAAATTTTAGTTTTGGTAAAGTTGTGGAATTGTCCCTTGCTCTTTATGTTTCTGCCATTGCACCTGAAAAATCAGTTGTATAAGTAGAATGATGGAGCTGCTACAGTATGCGTGTTGTGAAGAATTTCGTGAATTTTCTTCTCTTTAGAATCTTCTCGTGAGTGTCAATTTGGAGCTGGACTGAAAACATTTGTTTATGCTCGGTCTCTTGAGTTCATATCCCACAGGGCTCCTCCCTGAACTCAGTTTTTTTTAATGGATATGTAAATGGTTTAGACGTAACAAGAATCAAGATTAGAGAGGGAAAATTGACTTGCACTAGCAAATCTGTGAAAAGGAACATGCCACTTTGTTCTAACTTGGAATCTCTGTCTTTCAACAGATATATGTTCTCTCATGTCGACCACAGGAAGACCTTTAGGTTCACCTTGTGCTTTGGGGTCTCTCGTTTACGAGCAAGGTCTGCTATAATGAGTGCACAACAAGGTAGGTTGTGAAAACATTTTTCTACAAATTTAAAATTTCTGTGTTGCATTTTTGACTACGGAAATTTTTGTTTTCTACATTCTCAGAACAGCCAGCTAGTTTGCGCAAAGGTTTATGCGAGGTTGTTTGGATTGTGGAAGCTGATCTGGCACCCAATGAACATATTTACATTACTGGAGATCCTTCCGCTTTAGGTAGCTGGGAGCCAGACTCTGCAATCTCAATGTCGCCTACAGAAAATGATAATGAATGGGAAGCTAAAGTCAAGGTAATCCATTCATTTGTTTCACTTAAGCCTTACCGAACATAAGTCGAGATGTATCTTGCTTTCCACAAAACGTTTGAATGTTCACTCATAGTAAAAGAAGCTACTGAACTCTTTCTTGAAAGCAAGTTCATATACCCTGTTTGCTTATAACTTAATATGCTTGCCAGATTGCTTCTGGTATAAATTTCAGGTATAATTATTTGTTAAAAGCTGGATACGGATCTTCATCTGATGTAATCTGGAGACCAGGGCCACATTTTTCATTATCAGTTCCTTCTTCTGTCAGTCGAGAGAGTAAAATAATTGTAAGGGATATATGGATGAGTGTTTCCTCAAAATCACAAGAATCCTACATATGGGGTTCTTGGATTGATGATGCTTGCCTTTTTTCAAATTCTGTTACCTCAGCTCAAAGCGAAGGTAACATTTCTGTGGTTTCTCCACTTTCTGTCTCTTTTCATCCTTTGCATAATGTTTTAAAACTCAAATGCTTCCAGTGGTTTGGCAGATGAATGGCCTTCCGCAGATAGTGCCATAGAAGTCCCGATACCACTTCTGAATGATAAGCCCGTAGGAGAGAAATCTTACTTCTGCAATGAGCTTGCAGCTTTTCCAGAGAACTCAAACTTTAGCGCATTGTTTTCTGACAATTATCAGCCTATTGAGGAACCGTGGTTTCTTCAAAAATCTATTACCTTGCCACATGCAATGAATATGCAGACCAATGGCGAACAAGATGCTGATAGCTGTGATGAAATTGAAAACAAATTAGCCACTGATGAACAACATCACCAGCTGACTGAGACTCTCTTACCTAATGATGGATTTTTCCAACCAGAATCCGTTTCTACTACAATACTGATCAATTCTTCTGTATGTACTGTGCAAAGGATTGCTGTACTAGAAGGTGAAAAGTTGGTTGAGTTATTGTTGGAACCAGTTAAGACCAACGTGCAGTGCGATAGTGTTTACCTGGGCGTAATTACGAAGTTTGTACCTCATATGGGTGGTGCATTTGTGAATATTGGAAGTGATAGACATTCTTTCATGGACATCAAGTCAAACAGGGAACCATTCATTTTCCCTCCGTTCTGTGATGGATCAAAGAGGCCAGCAGCTTATAGTTCTCCGATTGACATTCCAGTTACTCATGAAATCGAACATGCTTCCTCTGACTTTGAAACCAGTAGTTTATTGGACATTGATTCAAATGACACTGGGGAATCTTTTCATGATGATGACGATGATCATGAAAATGATGAAGATCATGTCTCGGATGCTATAGCTGGACTAGTTAATGGAACTGTAGTGAACCATGGCGCTGTGGAAGTTGGATCTAAGAATGGTTTTATTCCTCTGAATAGAGAACAGTCTGCAGATTCTCTCGATCCTAATGCACCAGTTGCTAAAACTTCTAAGGCAGTGTCGTCTAAGGATGATAAGTGGTTTCAAGTTCGGAAAGGCACAAAGATAATTGTGCAAGTTGTTAAAGAGGGTCTCGGTACAAAAGGTCCAACTCTTACTGCTTACCCAAAACTGAGAAGTAGATTCTGGGTATGACATGTATTTTGCCATGTGACTCTTTCCCTTCTGTTTCTTTTGATGCTATTGTATGAAATAAAGTTTTTCCTTCTAGGTATTAATGACTCGTTGCAAACGGATTGGAGTCTCTAAAAAGATTTCGGGTGTTGAGAGAACTCGATTAAAAGTTATAGCAAAAACATTGCAGCCTCAAGGTTTTGGCCTGACTGTAAGGACTGTAGCTGCTGGCCATTCACTCGAAGAACTGCAGAAAGATTTAGAAGGTCTGCTTTTGACCTGGAAGAACATTACAGATGAAGCAAAATCTACAGCCCTTGCGGCAGATGAAGGTGTGGAAGGAGCCATTCCAGCTCTACTGCATAGAGCAATGGGTCAGACACTCTCAGTTGTGCAGGACTATTTCAGTGACAAAGTACTTTGGCCATATTCCATATTTTCTCCTCCACTGCCCCCTTAAGTTTCTATGTGTTGACTTGTTGTGACAAAAATTTCTTGGTTTTTCCCAGGTTGAGAAGATGGTGGTTGACTCTCCCAGGACATACCATGAGGTATATGCCCACATTTTGCTCAATTTCGGATTCCTGACTATCGTGTTGAAAGAGCTTTCCCTGTCATGAACAATGATCTCATTACTTTCATACATTTATTGATTTACATCATATCTAAAAGTTATTTCAAATGCTTAAGTAAAAGCTCCAGTAACATGTGTCATTTGTTCTCTGTTTATACCAATTCTTGCACTTGCTGTACCATAATCTAGAACAGATCACCCAATAGAGTAAATACTATATCTAAATTATTTCACTAACTCGTATTAGTTTACAGGTCACACACTACCTGCAGGATATGGCACCTGATCTTTGTAATCGAGTGGAATTGCATGATAAGGGTATCCCTCTCTTTGATTTATACGAAATTGAGGAGGAAATCGAAGGTATTCTCAGTAAAAGGTAAGAAATGGCTAACACGGCATTCTCAGGGAGTTATGACAATTTCTCCTTCCCAGATATCTTCTTGTAACTATCTTTTGCCTTTGGCAGAGTTCCACTTTCCAATGGAGGTTCTTTAGTGATTGAACAAACTGAGGCGTTGGTCTCTATTGATGTAAACGGAGGACATGGAATGTTTGGTCAGGGTAACTCACAAGAGAAAGCTATTTTAGAAGTTAATCTTACTGCTGCCAGACAAGTAAGTGATACAATTTTGGCTGCTAAATTACATATTTATTCGTCAACCTTTTGGCGGCAGAAATTTTACTCCTGGAAAGTGCCTTAGTAGTAATTATTCTTTAGCGTGTCATTCAGATACAAGCAAATTTACGGGTGCATGAATTATCCAATGATTTGAGAATGCTTTAGGAAATTTTGAGGGGGAAAGAGTAACTGATGAGGCCTGCTTGACTTGTGTAGTTTTCTCTTTGACGTCTGTCTGTCAAACTCAAGTTTTGCAATATACTGATACTGAAAAGCATTTATTAAGTAGTAATCAATGTGATCATAATTCAGATTGCAAGGGAGATTCGGCTGAGAGATATTGGCGGTATTATTGTGGTAGATTTCATTGACATGGCAGATGAATGTGAGTAAAATGTCATTGTTATTCATACATCAAATTCTAGATGTGCAAATCCCTTTCTTGAATGATGGATGTCAGTGTTTATTTTAATTTTATATTGGGTTTCAGCAAATAAGAGGCTCGTTTATGAAGAGGTTAAGAAAGCAGTGGAGAGAGATAGATCACTGGTAAAAGTATCAGAGCTGTCTAGACATGGGCTTATGGAAATAACAAGAAAAAGGGTATAGTCCAAACTTGTGGATGTTTTACTCTTTCTATAGAGCTTCTACTTAAATCTTTTGGAATACGGGGATGCCCCAGAAAGAACTGAATCTTTGTTTTTCACAGGTTCGACCAAGTGTAACATTCATGATCAGTGAACCGTGTTCTTGCTGTCACGCAACTGGTAGAGTGGAGGCACTTGAGACTTCCTTTTCAAAAATTGAACAAGAGATTTGTCGACAGCTTGTGAGTGTTACAATCTAGACTCTTTCTGTTAGTTCTCTTTCCAACCAAATGAAGAACATCTGGAATAAGTGATTGTTGTTACTTTTTATTGTTCTTCTGCATTTTGTTCAAACGTGTAGACCATCCTTAAATGATGTTTTGGCCCATGTCTTGATGATCTAAATCTTTCAGGCAAAGATGGAGAAAAGAGGAGACCTGGAAAACCCCAAGTCATGGCCAAGATTCATATTGCGCGTGGACAGTCATATGTCAAGCTTCTTGACTACAGGGAAGAGGACACGGCTTGCAATTCTCAGTAGTTCCCTGAAAGTATGGCTACTCTTAAAGGTACCTTTAGTACACTCTTCCTCTTTTGATGTGATTCACTTTAGCCAGAAGTTTTCATTGATGAGGCTATGTCTGAATATTAGTTTTTCTAACACAACTGAGGGATAAATATCTTTTGTAGGTTGCTAGACATTTCACAAGAGGAACCTTTGAGGTTAAACCGTTCATGGATGAGAAGTCGGTAAACGAAAGACAGCATCAAGTTACAATTTCACTGCTCAAGAAAGCTGACGCCATTGCAGACTCAAGCAAGAAGAAGCTCACTCTTATTCCAATTAAGAAGAAGAAGACCAATGGTAAACAAAGACGATGAAACATTTCTTACTTTATATCTTCACTGTACCGAATCAATTTTTGTGTATCAGTATCATCTTCTTCCCTCAGAATTTTGTATTTCAAAGACATAGACCAAACTAGAAGTGCCATAAAGGCGAATACTAGTCTAAGAGTCATGAGACAAAACAAAATTAATGGAAAATACAAAGCTATTCAAACAAGCAAACGAGGAATCTGACAGAGATCAGGAAGATGCAACATTGCAGGTCCCAACTCCATCTTTGCAGTCATTTGTAAGATCATTGAATGTTTCAATCTGCTTCTTACCTCTCAAGAATACTTCTGTGTCAACAGATGCTCTCATGTAACCATCAAATTCGACTGGGTTGCCTCCATTAAGCTTTGTAGTCTCTGAATACCACTCGCTGCTCTCGTCCCATAGATCTTTGTAGTCATAAAGAAAATGAGTGGCATATCTGTCTTTCAAGGGGTTGAAGAAGGATAATTCTTCTTCATTTGTTGCAATATACAGATTTCTTCCTTCTTCTACTTTGTCCTGCAAGGTTGACAAAAGAGCGCTCGGGGAGGTATCTGTTCCAAGATTAGGCCAAAGCTCCTTGTTTCTTGCTTTCTCTCCTCTCTCAATGTGTACTGCATCGTAGTCCCAGTTTAACCTCGAAACAATCGCAGACACAATTTCCATCAACCTTTTTGATTTCCATAACAGATGCCATGGCCTTTTAACAACAGATTCTGCATCTCCTTCACAAACTCTGTACCAGTAATTGTCAGGTTCTACTGACCCAAACTTCCTCATTATCAACGTATCTTTAACATCAGCAAGCTTCATCGGCGTGATCCTAAAGTCCTCCACGAGATGAAGGTTCAATTTATTTCTCTTCTTATGCAATTTCCCCCACTCTGCCCAAAACTGAACCTCATCCAACACAGAAGCCGCTTCTTTCAAATGTTCGAAATCAAAGTAAAACCTGAAGTCCTTCCCTTCCTCGTTCTGCCCAGACGTTGTGTAGATAGAAGACAGACACAGCGTCAAATCCATCACCAACGTCCGGTTCAAATACTGAGCTTCCCCAAGTGCACACAAGAAACTCCACAAAAAATGGTTCATACTCTTACACCTATCTCCTCCACCAACATAAACCAAGTACTTCCCGCTTTCAAACGCCTTATCAGACTCAACCATAGGAAGAGAATCATTCACTACTTCACCAACCACAGGCAATGAGAAATCATCTTTCTTCCCACCTGTCTTCTCAAACCCGGCTTTCTGATTCTTCTTCCGCTTCCTCGCATTCACACCCGAATGATACTCCCCAATCAACACCACACTCAAACTACAATTCTCAGACTTTGCAATCACAAACCTCCTATAATCCTTATAAAAGGCAGCACTCTTCCCATCTTTAGGCCTATACCGCCACGCCATATCACACGTATTCGCACCTTCCCCAACCGCAGGCTTACCAAACTTGTAAAAGTGAATATCTTTAAACTGCTCAATCGTAGCTTTCATCATAAGATGAAACACTTGTTGATCTTTACAATCAATTGGAGTATTGACATCACATTCAGTCCTATTAGTCTCTTCCTCATTGCTCTCATTGGTATTGGTGGTGGCTTCAACATCAGTTATGTTGATAAAACCTGCAAATGCGGTTTGATTTGCCACCATAAAATCTTCCCCGGTTCTAACAACAGAGTCATCGGATCTCAATGTAGCGTTTGATGTGGAAGTGAGGAAAGTTGTGATTTTGTCAGAAGGGTGGAACAGAGGATCTTCAGGTTCGTAAGTTGCTGCGATAATAGTGAAGACTAGTACTCCGAAGACGAAGAGTGAGAAGCCAATGTTACCTATTAAGTTGAGTGCATTTTGCCCTAAGTTCTCAGGACGAAATCCTCCGGCTCTTTGAATCGCCGATCGGCCAAACATTTCTTCTTCCCGATTCAGAAGATCCAAACTACGAATCGGCTACAGATCTGGGATAGAAGAATGTGAAGAGCAGAGATTTCAGGTAGAAACGAGCTACCCTGAGTACGTACTTTGCTGGACAGGTCGATGAAGATAGAG
This sequence comes from Physaria fendleri, assembly GCA_036630335.1. NCBI lineage: Eukaryota > Viridiplantae > Streptophyta > Magnoliopsida > Brassicales > Brassicaceae > Physaria > Physaria fendleri. The sequence goes on along the minus strand of CM071718.1, from coordinate 15,657,621 downwards.
TGAAGTGAGAGAGATGGCTAAGATCCACCGACAATGGCAGAACTGTAATTTTGATTTGATATATACTGTATTCCCAATGGCAAACTCGTAATTTCGACGAAATGTAGTTGTTAAGAATTGAGAAGCTGTACATTGTGTTTGTAGTCTTACTCAACATCTAAACAGCAGAACATATGAACTCAAAGTTACATGAAAAAAGAAACCAAATGAAGACCTCAGAGAGAAGTGTTGTATAGGGTTTAGAGTCTAAGATAGCCTCTTCTTTCTTGGACAATGTTTGGTCTCTTCTGAAATGATCTTCTGTTAAGAGACCAACTTCTTTTCATATCTCTCATCCTCCACCAAGAAGCTATCCGACTATATAAAGCTGGGAAACCAAAGCAGCACAACACTAAAACCAGCATTATCAAACAGATATACATCACATTTCTAAACCCATCTCCTAGCTCTGGCTTGTCTTGTCCTGTCCATGGAACTCCTCCAACGTTCATTCCAAATACTGGTAATTAAGCCCACATTGACAACATCAATAGGTTAGTAATCAGAGAACTTCAATGACTCAATAAGAATGTAAACAAAGTATTGAGTTTTTCGGTGCTTTTCTTTACCTCCAGTTATAATCGACAGAGGAAGGAAGATGATGGAAAGAAAGGAGAGATAATAGAGCTTTCGGTTAATTTGTTCGGCTTGCCAGCTATCTAATCCAGCTTGGATAGCAGTCACACGGTTCGCAATGAAGCCTACATTCTCTTTTAAACGTCTTAACCGCCCAATCAACTCTTCCAAGGAGTTGATGTCTTCTGTCAGAAACCAAGGCTTTGTGGAACATTTTTCTTTCACTCTTGGAAATACTTGTTCTCCATGTGCAATTACCTGAGTTACGTGCAAATGTTTCAACTCAGATAAGATACCAAAAGAAAAGCTAGAATCTTTTGCATCACAATAACTTTCCTAATACAAGGATGTCTTTAGAAGCACTTTATGGGCTGCAAAGATTATCAAATCTAACAATATAATGTTTAAAGAAAGGTTAGGCTTGGTAATATATATGTAGCTCTACCTGCAATAGGCGCTGCAAGTTGAGATGTAATTTCGGGAACCTTCTATCATCCAACATCTGTTTCTTCATAGCAAATCCACCTATTGTCAAATATGATTATGCATATTAAACCAACAAACAACTATACAAAAAGACCTTCTAAAAATGTGCATAGACTTGAAAGTAATAATCAAAGTGGACCACAAAAAGAAATGACAAATGCATTTAGAAACATATATAGATTTTCAAGAAGAGAGAGTACTAGCTAACCTCTATCCATTTCGAGTTCCACTGTATCCAATTCTATCTCAAGTTTAGTGACAACATCTTGAAGCTGATCAACATGTGTATCAATAATATGCACTACAAGATTTGAAACCGAAGTTGGCACAGGGTTATCAGCTTCCTCAGAATGGTTCATAGTCAACAAAAATTCAAGAACATGCTCTTCTATCACAATCCCGCTTCTTTCCTTCCTCTCACCACGATAATACGAAGGAGAATCCACACTAGGGACTTCAGAGAGAAGCGATTGACCCATAGGCGAGAATCCTAACCTAGGAACTCGTCCTAAAGACACAGTGATCACAGAATTCTCAGTAATCCTAGCAGCAATCTTAAATGTAAAGCTACTTGAAGCAGGACCAGGTGAATTGACTCTAAAAACAAGTGCTCCATCAACATGCCCACAAAAAGGTCCATTGCTAACAAGAGAAAGAATGTCTTGCAACTTCAATGGTGGACATAAAGCATCTATAAGATGCTGAGCAGATTGAGAAAGCTTCTGATTTCCTTTAGGTAATTCAACATGATACCAACAAAACTCTTTCCCTGTTCCTTCTGAAAGATCCCATTCTTTATTATAGTATTTACCATCACCATCAAATATGTATGCTCTTTGTCTCACCATTCCCGAAAATTGATGAGACCTAGACCTATGATTAGCTTCACTGCTTGTTAAAGACTCTAGATCTGTTTCATCTACTTCATCTCCAATTCGATCTTGATGCTGCATCATTGACAAATCTTGAAATTTTTCTCAATTTGAAATCAATCCACAAAGAAAAATAGAAATTTTTTTCCCGTCAAACTCGCGAATTCAATTCCTGAAACGAATTGGAAAAATGTAAAACCTCATGAAACAAACAACAACATTGTAAAATCCGCTAGAGGCTTAAAATAAGATCGGAGGGCTAAACTTACATGCAGGTTAGGTGATGAGATCTAATTGAAGCTAAATCACCGGAGCTAATTAGAAGAAGAAGAGGCTGAGAATTAGCTTCTTAAGGGGAGACACGACGTTCAGAAGGATGAAACAGTGAAACTGGATTTGTTAAGGAACCCAAAAAAAAAAAAGAAGTTGAATCTGGGCGTTGACAAGTAGGAATCTGTCAGAGCAATTTAATGGCACAGATTGGATCATACAATCTTATGGATTTTGCTATATAAATCCATTTATATATATA
>CM071718.1:15564380-15577172 GCA_036630335.1 Physaria fendleri | reverse complement strand
TGAACGCGTATAGACATAAATCTTTTCATAGTACTAAAAAAAGTTATTTAGAAAATATAATATATGTATGTCCGTGCGAATTTAAATAATAATATAGTGATAACAAAAAAATTCAAATCCAATATATGAATTGAATCCTCGTGTTGGCTCAGTTTTGCGAGTTCGAACAGTTGCTGATGTTACCTCTATTTTTTTTTTCAAGAGCCTGCGATTTTTGTTGTTGGCTCTGTCTATTTTTCCTAAAAGCAAATCCTAAATCCTAAACTCAAGGTTCTTTTCTCGAATCATGATGATTCTGAATCGAATTGCTCTGATCTAAAGTTCTCAATTTGAAGAAGATGACGAACATTTGTCTATATGTTCTGTTATTTTTTATTTTTTTTATCGTTTTCATTTATACTAAACAACATTGTTAAAGTTGATTAAAACTTGTCTAATGTTGCTAAGTCAAATATACATAGACAGGTTTCGGGCAAACTCTCTGTTTGGTACTCAAAGATTAGAGAAAAACCATTTGCTATGTGTCTTTTTTGAGGCCGGTTTATCGAGCCTATAACCTTGTCAAGCCGGTCTTGACTACAAACAGGACAAGCTAGTACTTGCGGCCGACAAAACAATATGTATATAATCGACCGTAATATTTGTAATATTTATAGTAGTCTAGTGGTAAGTGCTACTGTTGTTAACTTGCAGGGTCAAGTTTGATTCCCCATTCACACTTTATCCTTCTTTTTTTTTAATGTTTTAATTTTTTTCGTTTATACATGTACAAGCCAGTCATTCATCAAAGTGGCTTGGATTTGTCTAGGACTGAGAAGATCATTCCTTCATCCATCGAAGTACATTATCATCCTATTAGATGTCCGCCTCCAAATTCAGGTGATCATCTTCTTCACATGTGTTTGTTGGTTTGGAATTGGTTTGGGTGTCTCATCTCCTCTTCTTGCTCTACTAATACCCACTTACCTCATCTCCCGAAGACTTTGGATCAAAATTCACCACCTCTTTATCTCTTTAGACTGTACTTCCCTGTAAGTTGTATTTAGGATTGTACCTTAAACTTCTCTGGATGTCTCTTTGAGTCCGCCGGCAAATGTGAATCTGTATTGGCCCTATCGTGTTGATACAATGATACTCCTTTTGTATATTTGGATGTGTTTTGGCAGATACGACTCGTATGATATCTTGTTGGTTCTTATAGCTAGTAAAATACTTTGATGACAAAGAAAAAAAATCAAAGTCAACACGAGATGTGATCTTTTACACATTACAAACACAACCCCAAAATTTAATAATTCAGAACAACAAGCTTACTTTTTTTTTTCTTGGTTTGAAACAACAAGCTTACTAAACAGTAATTATTGAAGATACAGATACTTACTAGCATAATTATTTTTTAATCTATTAATTAAAACATTAATCACTTCATAAAACCTTGAGCCATTTTATTTTAATCTATTAATTAAAACATTAATCACTTCATAAAACCTTGAGCCATCTTAGCATAATCTCCAATGAAGCTGGCCTATGTGTTGTTGGATCTGTGTTAGAAACTGGTTTATGTGTTGTTGAATCGGTGTGAACGGGTTTGTTCGTGTTGTGGTTTGGATCGGACTCTGATGTTTCTGGTTTCTTGTCGGAAAATTTCTTCTTTACTTGATCGGTTAAGAAATCCATTTTTTCTTTTTTGTCAAAAGTTTTTTCTTGTCTTGAATTTGGTAAAGGTAGGAGAACACCTTATCCGGAGGTTACTATTTATTGAATTTCAGAAATTATTATTATTTTTGTTTCGTTTTTCTTTGTCCACTAGATAATGAGGTATTTATGGTCACGATTCTTACGCCATAGATCTACTTTTTATTTTGGTGTTATTTTCCTACATAAATGCTTTCTTACACATTGACCATTTCGCATAGACCTGTCCTCAGAACCGGTTTTGATAATTTATGATCATACATTTTGCTTTTGTAGATGGATTCATGCATATTAAAGGGGAAGTCTTAATTTGGTGTACTTGCTTACGTATTGGTTGAAGCTTTCATGAGCTTACGTTAATCTACTCAACTCTGACCACTTTTATTTTGTCGGCTCAATAATTGAAATAGATTTGCAAATTTTAAACAAGTTTTGGAGGGCTTATTAGAAGAGAGCTTCAATGGGCCATTTATAGCTCATTGAAACAAAAATAATTGTATTGAGCCCAACTTCATTTGAATCATTTCATTTAATTATGATGTGTGTGAAACAAAAAGGATGTGGTCATTTTCACTACACTTATTATTATTATTGTTATTTTGTCAACAAAATGACGACATTATTATGACAGAAAGTGAACACAATTGAAAACCAATAAGAAGAATTAAGAAGCTGTATAAATATTTATATACATAGAGAAACTAATATAGTATAAGTACACTGAAAAAAAAGGTTAGTGGAAGCAGAAGAGAAGAAGAAGAACAACAGAGGAAAATTTCAAAGGAGTGACATGAGAATACAGATCAATTGGTTTCATTACATAATTTCAAAGGAGTGACATGAGAATACAGATCAATTGGTTTCATTACATTTCCATTGAAACCATTTGAGTTTGTGTTCTCAGGTCACCCCTTTGAATCTCCACTGTTCCATTATTTCACTTTACTTACTTTAATCTTTGATTCATACTCCAGTCTTGTGTTTTTGATTTTAAATACAGATTTTTACACACGGAACCTTTGTTTTTGTGTCTGAAACAGACACACAAAATCATGAAAGGATATTCTACATATATTCTTTAACAAATTAATGCCAAGTTCATGACAATACTAGTTTCTAAACCACACGTATATAACAAGCTGAAGCTGGCCTATGTGTTGTTGGATCTGTGTTAGAAACTGGTTTATGTGTTGTTGAATCGGTGTGACCGGGTTTGTTCGTGTTGTGGTTTGGATCAGGATCCGATGTTTCTGGTTTCTTGTCGGAAAATTTCTTCTTTACTTGATCGGTCAAGAAATCCATGTTTCTTTTTCTCAAACTCTAAAAGTTTTTTCTTGTCTTGAATTTGGTAAAGGTAGAAGAACACCTTATCCGGAGGTTACTATTTATTGAATTTCAGAAATTATTATTATTTTTGTTTCGTTTTTCTTTGTCCACTAGATATTGAGGTATTTATGGTCACGCTTCTTACGCCATAGATCTACTTTTTATTTTGGTGTTATTTTTCCTACATAAATGCTCTCTTACACATTGACCATTTCGCATAGACCTGTCCTCAGAACCGGTTTTGATAATTTATGATCATATATTTTGCTTTTGTTGGTGGATTCATGCATATTAAAGGGGAAGTCTTAATTTGGTGTATTTGCTTACGTATTGGTCGAAGCTTTCATGAGCTTACGTTAATCTACTCAACTCTGACCAATTTTATTTTGTCGGCTCAATAATTGAAATAGATTTGCAAATTTTAAACAAGTTTTGGAGGGCTTATTAGAAGAGAGCTTCAATGGGCCATTTATAGCTCATTGAAACAAAAATAATTGTATTGAGCCCAACTTCATTTTGAATCATTTCATTTAATTATGATGTGTGTGAAACAGAAAGGATGTGGTCATTTTCACTACACTTACTATTATTATTGTTATTTTGTCAACAAAATGACGACATTATATTGACAGAAAGTGAACACAATTGAAAACCAATAAGAAGAATTAAGAAGCTGTATAAATATTTATATACATAGAGAAACTAATATAGTATAAGTACACTGAAAAAAAAGGTTAGTGGAAGCAGAAGAGAAGAAGAAGAACAACAGAGGAAAATTTCAAAGGAGAATTTCAAAGGAGTGACATGAGAATACAGATCAATTGGTTTCATTACATGTCCATTGAAACCATCTGAGTTTGTGTTCTCAGGTCACCCCTTTGAATCTCCACTGTTCCATTATTTCACTTTACTTACTTTAATCTTTGATAATCATACTCCAGTCTTGTGTTTTTGATTTAAATACAGACTTTTACGTACGGAACCTTTGTGTTTGTGTCTGAAGCAGACACAAATCACGAAAGCATATTCTACATAGATTCTTTAACAAATTAATGCCAAGTTCATGACAATACTAGTTTCTAAACCACACGTATATAACAAGCAATTCTTTAACAAATTAATGCCAAGTTCATGACAATACTAGTTTCTAAACCACACGTATATAACAAGCAATAATTCAAGGTTCATTTAATAATGAACCTGGTTGCTAAGATCAAACTTGTTAATTTGCAAAATAATCAAATCCATATACATAGTTTTTTTTCTTTATTTTGTAAATATCATAGCCTTTTGTTTTGATGGTGAAGAGTCATAAATCAGGTTTGGTCTTCAAACAATGACTTTATAATTACTCAAAAACTCTTCTAAATTATGAGTTAAACCCAAACAAACTAAATCTGATTTTCTCGAAACGCCGACGTTTTCACTAACCACCATCCCCCGCCAAGCCAGCCGTTGTCGCCATGATCGCCGTTTACTCTTTCTTCTTCTTCTTTCTCTTCATATCCTCTGTTTACTCCAAAGTCACGATTTCATTCTCTCCCCAAACCTTAAACCGATCTGGCGATACCGTTACAATCAAATGGTCCGGCGTCGAATCACCGTCCGATCTCGATTGGTTAGGAATCTATTCGCCTCCGGAATCACGTCACGATCACTTCATTGGCTACAAATTCCTTTCCGATTCACCCACGTGGCAATCCGGGTCGGGTTCGATTTCACTTCCTTTAACCAACCTCCGATCAAATTACTCTTTCCGGATCTTTCGTTGGACCCAATCCGAAGTCAATCCGAAACACAGAGACCATGATCACAACCCTTTACCCGGTCTTTCGTTGGACCCAATCCGAAGTCAATCCGAAACACAGAGACCATGATCACAACCCTTTACCCGGAACTCGCCATCTTTTAGCCGAATCAAATCAGTTAAATTTTCAATTCGGGGTTAACCGGCCGGAGCAGATTCATTTAGCTTACACAGATACGGTTAACGAAATGCGAGTGATGTTCGTAACAGGAGATGGAGAAGAACGATTTGTTCGTTACGGGGAGGTTAAGGAGAAGCTCGATAACATTACGGTGGCGCGTGGAGTTAGGTACGAGAGAGAACATATGTGTCACGCGCCGGCCAATTCAACTGTCGGCTGGAGAGATCCAGGTTGGACATTCGACGCTGTGATGAAGAATTTGAAACAAGGGATTAAATACTATTATCAAGTAAGAATCAAAAACCCTTGCAAGTACGAGTGTTCGAATCTTTTAAGAGTTCTTTAGAATCAAAATGTTAAAATTTTCAGGTTGGGAGTGATTTGAAAGGATGGAGTGAGATTCATAGCTTTGTTTCTAGAAATGAGAATTCAGAAGTAACCTTAGCTTTCATGTTTGGAGATATGGGATGTTCTACACCATATCGAACATTTATTCGTAACGAAGATGAGAGTTTATCAACTGTGAAATGGATTTTAAGAGACATTGAAGCTTTAGGCGATGATAAGCCTGCCATTGTATCACACATTGGAGATATAAGTTGGTAAAGATAGTGGTGGTGAATGTGGTGTACCGTATAGTGTTAAGTTCAATATGCCTGGAAATTCATCAGAAGCAACGGGTATGGTTAAGGGACCTCAAAGTCGGAACCTTTACTATTCTTATGATATGGGTTCGGTCCATTTTGTTTACATTTCGACAGAGACTGATTTTCTCAGAGGAGGGAAGCAGTATAGTTTCTTAAAGAGTGATCTAGAGTCTGTGAATAGGAGCAAGACACCTTTTGTTGTTGTACAAGGGCATAGACCGATGTACACGACAAGTACTAAGGGCAGAGACGCTGCTCTAAGACAGAGGATGATCGAGCATTTGGAACCGTTGTTAGTAAATAACAATGTGACAGTTGCCTTATGGGGACACGTTCATAGATACGAAAGGTTTTGTCAGATTAGTAACAACACTTGTGGTGAACGTTGGCAAGGAAACCCTGTTCATCTTGTGATTGGTATGGCTGGAAAAGAGACTCAAGGAATTTGGGAACCAAGACCTAATCACCCAGATGTCCCAATCTTTCCGCAGCCTGCTCGGTCAATGTACCGTGGAGGTGAGTTTGGGTACACTCGTTTGGTTGCTAATAAGGAAAAACTAACTCTTTCTTATGTGGGAAACCATGACGGAGAAGTTCATGATGTTGTTGAGATTCTGGCTTCTGGGGAGGTTATTAGCGGTAGATATGAAGGTAAAGACTCAAAGTTTGAATCTAAATCTGACTTTGAAGTCATGTGTACATTGAAGGAGTAAGTGTAATGGTTGTGGGAGTGATTTTGGGTTATTTTGTCGGTTTTTTTACTCGTCAAAAAGAAAGAATCTGTCAGTGGATCATCTAATGGTCGTTGGATCCAAGTGAAGAACGAAGAGACATGATTCATCTGATTTGTTTTTCGTTATTTATTTGCCACACACAGTTGTATAGCCCATCGCGATTAACTTTTTAGAAGTAAAGAAGAATCTTTCAAACTTCTGCATTTTTATATCCCTAAATTCATTGAAGAAAAAGAAAACTGCAGAAATCGGTGGAAGCGGAGAAGAAACTTTTCATTTACTGCCTCTTCAAGTTGTCATCATGGTTATGTCCCGAGTCGTCTTGACCAAATAGCTCCTCAATGATGTTTGAAGTTGGTAGAAGATCGTTGTTCTTGTTGGAACAATCTGATACGAGTCTCCGATCATCAAATGAAAAGGAGTCATCACCAGATCTGTGGCAATCTCTGTTTTGAATTGGGTTGTGGGTGAAGATCAAATTGGAGTCTTGTAACTCGAAGGACATACATGAGTCGTCTTCTACATTTACCTCCTCACCAACACCGTCTCTTGAAGCCTTATCCTTATATACACAATCGGTATCTTTACTTGGTGAGTCTTCTTCTTCATCATCTTCATCATCATCAGCTTCTTCTTCCTCCTCCTCGTTATCTTCATATGAGTAGCGATTTCCATTGTTGTCTTCCCCATCTAAAGATCTGGTACTGTAAAAAAAGCCATGTTCAACTTGACACTCGTCATCATCACTGTCTATTTCTAGGGCTTTGAACCGATTCTGTGTACCACGTCTCCGCAAGATGAAGACATTGAAGTAGTAGCTAACAAAATCTTTCATTGTTCTTGAAGGAAACGTTGCCTTTAATTGCTTCCAGAAGTCACGACCCAATGAAGAAGGGTTGGAGCATACAACCTTGTGAAAGAGATCTTCTTCGTCTTCAGTCCACAAACTTGCAACTATCTCCCCCATTTCAAAGAACCCTAGCTCCATAAACCTTTTGTATCCAATAGTTGCAATCAAGCTCTCTCTAGCTTCCATAATATGTCGCTGCACACATCTAATCGAGTGTTTATCTGGGCAAAGACATTCCTTTCTTCCTTGGCCGGTTCCACGAAGGTCTGAGTCAGACATTGGTATTATGCATTTCCCCATCATCTTCTCTTCTAAGTCACCAATTGTAATCTCTGACCGATCGACAAGCTCAGGAATATCAGCCTGGTGATTAGACCCAATAGGCACTAGTTTCCTAGGTCCCTGATTCATTAGACAAGAATAAATGTTTTCAACCGGGGAAATTAGCCTCCAGGTGAAATCTGAACAGGGAGATTGGTGGAAAAGAGCTGACTGAGCCGTCCCTCCAGACTGAGAATCATCCTGACACAAATCGGTGGTTGGGATCCACAATTCAAAACCCTTCTCAACATGATTTTCATCATTACTCCATGAAGGATTCTCACAGACACCACTCAGATCCTCTACTGCATCAGCAGACATCCAAAATTAATATACTGCTTTAGAGCATTAATTTTAAATTAAGGTTTCATTGAACCTAAAACACCTGTCTTCTCCATAGACACATGGTGATATGGAATTGCTTCATCTAATTGGTTCAGCTGGTTACTGTTATGAGTAAGCTGTCTAGCATGCTTAGCATTGCACTCTTGCATCTTTTCAGCATCGAAAGGTCGCTTCAATCCCATTTTTTAGAACCTGAATGGTAACAACCAAAGTCATTTAGTAACTTTCTTGATATTAAAGGTTTATAGTTTTACATGTTTCAGAGACAAACGATTGATCACTTTTGGTTTAGATGTTTTCAGGTCGATATGGGTATAGAGGTAATTTAGTTTTAAGTCAAAAAGTCAACGTTGAAACAGAAATGAAAACCCTAGATCTGACGGTATCGAATAATGATATCAAAACAGGTATCAATCGAAAGAAAAAATTAACCCTAGATCTGACGGTATCGAATAATGATATCAAAACAGGTATCAATCGAAAGAAAAAATTAAGAAACAAAGGAAAATTACGTTTGATATGAAGATTGATCTGGGAGAAGATGAGGATCTGAACAAATTTGTTTTGAAAATTGTTGAAAAAAATATTGGGAAAATTCGAAGGCGGCTAGGGTTACAGTTCGTGTTTTCGAAGAAGAAGAGAGGCGTAAACTTATTAAATATCCTCTCAAGCTAGGGTTACAGTTCGTGTTTTCGAAGAAGAAGAGAGGCGTAAACTTATTAAATATCCTCTCAAATGGCAATTACAAATTTAGCCTCACGTATAACCACGTGTAACCAACATGCATCGGCATTATCAAAACATATTTATTGATTTAACTAAACCGATCTAAGAGAAATGTCAAAGATTTAAGATAAGTCGTTTTTACTTCTTTCCACTTGATAAAACTTAGAATATTTTGTTTCATGATTTGTAGTACTTTGTAGTCCTGTAGACAGGGGCGGATGTACGTTAGGGAAGGTGGGGGCATATGCCCCCAGTCCAAAAAAAAATTTCTTTAATATTCTTTATATATTTCTCAAATTTTCAATTTTTCATCAAATTATTTATACCAATGACCCCAATATTTTAAGAAAAATTTATTTTTGCCCCCATCAAAATAAATTTCTGGATCCGCCCCTGCCTGTAGACATATGCATAGATAATAGCTATACGATTGTCTACAAGCAATTACCTCGAGCTAAATATTTCATATAGGGGAAAAGGCTTAAATCGGTCTACAAAAGTAATAAAAGAGAAATATATACTATCTCCGTTCTATATTAATATTAATTGATGTTTTGATTTTTTTTTTTTTTAACTCAACAATAAATCTTTTCATTAAGATAAGGAATGCCACTAGAAGCTACAACAAGCCATGAAAAGCTAATAGATTCCAGGTATGGTACTAATACCACCAAAAAGTATCCACAAGGATTCCAAGAATGGTACAAATACAATCAAAGAGTATCCAAATACCACCAAAAAGTATCCACAAGGATTCCAAGAATGGTACAAATACAATCAAAGAGTATCCACAGAGAAGCACAAGGCCCTGGCCCAGCCCTTTACTTATACAAACAAAATATTTGTATAGGATCTCATCTTTTGTGGGACTCACTATTAAAAAAAAAATCAAACTTTTTAATATAAAACAGTTATAAATTGTTTATAAAAATATAAATAGATTTAAATATATACAAAATATAAATAGAAATCAAAAGAATTTAAATTTTTTAAAAAAAATTCACAAAAAACTCCATATATTCTATGTTTACTACACAAATTCATATGGTATCAAGACTTTTATAAATACTCTTTCGTATATTGTCCCAACATTAGTAGGCAAATAGGAAGAAATGGGTATTGATTCGATACACATGTTTAGGTTTAAAAGCATATTTCTTGCCAAATTGAGGAGTAGAAAAAAAACACAAAGATATATAATTTTTTAAATAAATTGTAAATTGAATGTTACATCTTTTATATGTTTTTGTGATTCGTCTAACAAAATAAAATATAATAAATTTTTATTCTAATTAACATAAGTCACATACATAAGATAAAATGCGAATATTAAAATATGGTTCATTAATTCTTTGATACTATAAGACCATCCAGTTTCCAAGTCTCTGAGAACATATTCTAAGGCTATCCACATATATTGAAGCAATTCCACTCACGTTGAGTAAGATGGGGGAATATGCCCCCAGTAATTTTCTTTTTTTTCCACTCACGTTGAGTAAGATGGGGGAATATGCCCCCAGTAATTTTCTTTTTTGTTTAATTTCCTTTACATTTTTTTATAAAAAATCAGATTTTTCTTAAGTATTTGCTTAAGTTTTCCCATTGTTTCACAGAAATATTTTTCGTTGCCCCCATCAATATATTTTCCTAGATCCGCCACTGATTCCACTCCATCTTTTATACGGTCATGCCTATATATAAACATAATATAAAGAGTCTACTCATCAACAATCTCCTCATAAATAAAGAGAAAAACATACAAGAGAAAATGGAGATATGAAGAATGAGAACTTGTTTGATAGCCAAGGATGACTTGCCTAAGCTTAAAGCCATATATATCTAAAGACCATAGTAGTTTAGTTGGTTAGTCGTTTACTTACGCATTTTTGGTAGAAAAATATACTATATGTTTTTGTTTTGCTAAAATTTATGTTTAATGTTTTTGACGGAAATTTATGTTTTTGTGTGTTTAATATACCAAAATTTATTTAGTTTTTTTTATGTTTAATGTTTTTGACGGAAATTTATGTTTTTGTGTGTTTAATATACCAAAATTTATTTAGTTTTTAAGAGAAGTTTTAGTAATTAGAATTTTATTATTAGTTGTACTGAATTATAACTTTGCAATCGATATATACATTATCTAACTATCCAAAATTAAAGTTTTAGAACACAAGAAATTTTATATAAGGGATTTTTATGTATATTTGGTTTAAATGAATAATTATGTTTATAAAATTAATAAAAATATAAAAATAATTATGTTTATAAATGACCACACAAACCAAACCGAATCCGAAAATAAACGAAACAAAGAGTAATAATATCTAAATAGTATATTATGTTTTTTTTTTGTTTTTAACACAAATATTTAATTATGTTTAAGAAACGAAAACTTTCTTCCACTACTAGATGCGCCGCCAAGCTCACGCACCATGTCTTGAGTTGCTTCAAGTGATTTCTTCTTTTCCTTCTCTTCTTCAAAAAGATTCGCATACTCTTCGTATGCTTGTCCAGCCACGGGATCTTCACACAAACGAAATGAAATTGCAGCATATAAACACGTTACTGCTTCAGATGATAGTTCCTTGCTAAATTGAGTCTTTGCTAAATTGAGTCTGAAATTCAGACTTTATGTATTTCTCCATTTCTTTCTTCGTAAAAAAATGTGTAACACAGTGGAAGCATAAATTGATTTCATAATTGGATCGCACGGGGTATTCATTTGGTCCAACAAGACAGACTGTATCTTCCCAACGTACCTTTCTGCTCTAATCTGAAGGGCAGATTTATTGTCAGTGCATGACTGATCAACACGCTCTTGAACCGATACTTGTTGTTGTACCTTTACCAGTTCACTTTCCCTTGCAGCCTCGGATAGTGTATCTGACTTCACAGGAGATGTTGTCCTCTTTTCTGCTCTTTTCTGCTTGTCCTCTTTTATTCTCTTTTCTGCTTAATAATGCTTCCTGTGATCTTATATGTCGACTGATGCTACAGGATCTTTTTGGCATCAGCAATACCAGATTCTATCGCAGGTGCAGCCTTCCTAGATATGTCTTTTAGCTTTTAACTTTTCTCCAAAACAAGTTCCTTCATTTTTCTTGTCTTTACCTCGTCCAATCCGACAACTTCTCCTGCCCCAACCTGTAGTATTCCGCAATAGAAGTTGTTATGAATTACAGACATGAACATCAATAAAAGATTCAGACCTTGAAAACTTCATCTAAAGAAGTTGTTATGAATTACAGACATGAACATCAATAAAAGATTCAGACCTTGAAAACTTCATCTAATTAGATAATAAACTATGAGAGCCAACAACAGAAAAAGACAAAGTCATTCAATATAGCTAGCCAAAAGTAATTCATCAATTACCCCTTGCATTCTCTGTATCTTGACCTCCCTCAGTTTCTCAAGAGCAGCAGCCTCCAATTTCTTGATCGTATGATCACTCAAGCTTCTTGGTCCTTCTGAATTTGGATTCACTGGGCCAACAACCTCATTGAAATTCATTCCAAGTGTTGAACAATGGGAACGCAGAGCAGCCCGGTGCTCACGATGGCTCTGAGGGTAACAACAATACAAAAGGAGTTAATAAATGAAAATACAATTTCCCTCGCCACAAGAAATTTTATATAAGGGATTTTTATGTATATTTGGTTTAAATGAATAATTATGTTTATATAATTAATAAAAATATAAAAATAATTATGCTTATAAATGACCACACAAACCAAACCGAATCCGAAGAATAACCGAAACAAAGAGTAATAATATCTATATAGTATATTATGTTTTTTTTTTTAACGCAAATAGTTAATTATGTTTAAGAAACGAAAACTAATAAAACTTTCTTCCACTACTAGATACGCCGCCAAACTCACGCACCATGTCTTCAGTTGCTTCAAGTGATTTCTTCTTTTCCTTCTCTTCTTCAAGAAGATTCGCATACTCTTCGTATGCTTGTCCAGCCAGGGGATCTTCACACAAACGAGATGAAATTGCAGCATATAAACACGTTACTGCTTCAGATGATAGTTCCTTGCTAAATTGAGTCTGAAATTCAGACTTTATGTATTTCTCCATTTCTTTCTTCGTAAAAAAAATGTGTAACACAGTGGAAGAAGTGCGCATAAATTGATTTCATAATTAAGCCTTATATGCAAAAGTCGGTAAGGAAAAAGGCATTATCTGTTAGAAATTATTTATTATTATGA
>CM071718.1:15011825-15025196 GCA_036630335.1 Physaria fendleri | reverse complement strand
AGGATATAAACTTCTAGATTTAGAAAGCAATTCAGTCTTCATATCAAGGAATGTCATCTTCAATGAATATGTTTTTCCCATGGCAAAGAGACAGGGTCAGGAAATGGCTGCAGACATTTTTGATGATCCTCTACAGCCAGGTTCATCGTACACTATTCCTAATAATCAAAATGAAAGTTATCCTATTCCAATTAATGATTCTCNGAGCAAGTATGGATAATCATGTACCTATTTCTAGAAAAAAGGGACGTAATACTCATGGATAATCATTAAAAAATTTTAACCTAATTAACCAAATTGAGTTCAAACCAAAATAAAAATGTATATACGATTATTAAAGGTATAATTTATATCTATATAGTATTTGAGAAGTGCGAATTAAAAAGACCTTTCGTTTATATAAATTAGTTTGGATACATTATTTCGGATTGGATTTAGATCAGATATCCGATATTCAAAATTATGTTCAAATTTATTATATGTCATTTCAAACTATCATTTTATCAACAAAAAAGTAGAATTCATCAAGGGAATTTTGCATTTAGCGTTTTCGTTTTTTACCAAAATATATTCAAATATCTTATATATTATATACCTATAGTTATATTTAGTGTTTTCGTTTTTTACCAAAATATATTCAAATATCTTATATATTATATACCTATAGTTATATTTAGTGTAATTTTTTGGAACCTTGAGTATTAGATTCGGTTTGATTTCAAATTCGATTATGTTGTTATATAAAAAAATAAGTTCGAATATTTTTTCATAAACGGGTCCAAATACAAGTTTAGTATTTTAGACTCAAGTCTAGATCGAATGTCATGTATAAATTTTTTTTTTTATCATCTCTACTTACAATATTTGAGAAAAAAATATTGTTTGAATATATAAATTAGTTTGTTTACACTCCGGTATTCGATATTTTGTTCAAAATTATTATATGTCATTGCAAACTATCATTTTATCAACAAAAAAGTAATTCATCAAGGAAATTTTGTATTTAGCATTTCCGTTTTTACCTACATATATTCGGGTATAGAAAAAAAAATTGAATATTTTTTTCATAAATAGATCCGAATCGGGTTTAATATTTTAAGCTCAGGTCTATATCGAATGTCATGTATAGAATATTTTTTTTATCATCTGTAATTACAATATTTATTCTAAAATTTATATATTTAAAATTTATATATTATAAATTTATATATTAAAATAAACATTAGTCCGTCCTTTATCTAAGTATATTCAAATATCTTATATATTATATATATATATAGTTATATTTAGGGTAATTTTTTGGAACCTTGACTATTATATTCGGTTTAGTTTCAAATTTGACTATTCAGGTATAGAAAAAAAAATAAGTTATTATATTCGGTTTAGTTTCAAATTTGACTATTCAGGTATAGAAAAAAAAATAAGTTCGGATTTTTTTTCATAAATAGATCCGAATACGGGTTTGATATCTTAGGCTTAGGTCATGTATAGAATGTTTTTTTTATCATCTCTACTTACAGTATTTGCTGTAAAATTTATATATTAAAATAAACATTAGCCCGTGTTTAACACGGGTAATAATCTAGTTTTCAATATTAATTCGTTAGTATCCCTATATATTATTTAAGAATCAAAATAGCTGATATATTATAACGAAAATGATTCACAAAACCAATATATACACATCTAATCACGGGTTGACTATAATCCCTATATACTATTTGATAAAGTGGATGATATGTTATAACGAAAATGATTTAAAAACGTATTTACATATCTAATCACGGATTGACTATAACTTCAAAATTATTTTAATGTTTGCCTAAAATTATTATTCAGCAAATATTCTTAGATAAACACTAATATTAGTCAAAGATTAGATGGTTGATAAAAAAAAAAAGATAAACATTAGATAAACAATAATTATAAATAAACATATTAGATGGTTGATAAAAAAAGAAGATAAACATTAGATAACATTCTTGACAAAAAAAAAAAAAAAACATTAGATAACAATAATTATAGATAAAGGTTAAAAAAAAAAAAAAAAAAAAATTAAAAAAAATTTTTAAAAAAAAAAAAAAAAAAACATTAGATAACAATAATTATAGATAAACATTAATATTAGATAAATATTATAAATAGAATATTTAATTTTTATCAAACAATCAAAAGCATTGCTTTTATAATTTTAGATAAATAATAACTGTAAATAAAGATTTATTTTGTATAAACGTAAATCTGAAAATATATATATTTTAATTTGAAATTTTTCCAATAATGTAAGATTTTTTTTGTAATAAATCTGTTTTGAAAAGTATATATTTTTTTAATTTTTAGGGTATTTTATCTAAATGTAATCAATTAAATCATATTTTATCTAGAAGATGTATAATGTAATGAGATTTAGGATTCCACTTTTGAACTAACTATTTTTAGTAAAAATATGAATGTAAATATACAATCTTAATTAGGCCATGGATTATATTTTATTATATACCATATTTTATATTGTGATCCTTAAGTATATCTTCTAAGGATTAATCAGAAGTTGTATAATATGATGAGATTTTTAGGATTTCTCTTTTGAGCTAACTATTTTTAGTAAAAATATAAATATACGATGCTTAATTAGGCCATGGATTCATATTTATTATACCATATTTTATCATATGATATTTAACTATATCTTCTCTAAGGATTAAATAATATGATGAGATTTATAGGATTCCAATTTTGAGTTAACTAGTTTTAGTAAAAATATAAATGTAAATATACGATAATTAATTACGCCTGGATTTCATCTTTATAGTTTTTGTATAAATAATTGAATACACAAACATATGCCAAACACAAGTACAAGTAAAATCAACTGTACAATTGTTCTTGAGATCGTTTGATAAAAAAGATGTCTCAATTGAAGAATGGATCTTCACAATGCTTATGGGCAACTTTTTGTATTGTTTTACTGATAACGTCGATGGCTCGTGAAGCTGTCTCTGTTGATTATGCAGATGCTCTTACAAAGACTCTTTTGTATTTTGAAGCTCAAAGATCTGGTAAATTACCATCGACCCAAAGAGTTAAATGGAGAGCAGATTCTGCACTTAGAGACGGTTCTGATGCTCATGTAATTAAAACTCCTAAATCCTTCTTTGCCTTTGATATTGTAATTTTTTTTGTAATTAAGCTAATTGTAAATATTATTATTAGGTTGATCTCACCGGAGGGTACTATGATGCCGGAGACAACATGAAGTTTGGATTCACATTGGCGTTCACCACAACAATGTTAGCTTGGAGCAGTGTAGAGATGGAATCAGAGCTCAAGGCTCATAACGAGTATGAAAATGCTCTTGAAGCTCTCAAATGGGCGACGGACTACCTCATCAAAGCCCATCCCGAACCCAATGTTCTTTACGGGCAAGTGGGTGAGGGAAATTCTGACCACCAATGCTGGATGAGACCTGAAGATATGACCACTCCGCGTCCTGTATATCGCATTGATGCTCAACATCCAGGCGCTGACTTAGCAGGCGAGACAGCTGCAGCAATGGCTGCAGCTTCTATCGCATTTGCGCCATCTGATAAAGCCTATGCTGATATACTCACTGGTCATGCCAAAGATTTATTTGAATTCGCTAAGACTGACCCTGGGATGTACCAAAACTCCATTAATAACGCTGGTGCCTTCTACGCGAGCAGTGGATATGACGACGAGTTGTTGTGGGCTGCAGCTTGGCTCCACCGTGCCACCAATGACCAAACTTATCTTGATTTTCTAACACAAGCATCCAATACCGGAGGTCCAGTGAATATTTTCTCTTGGGACAAAAAGTACTTGGGTGCGCAAGTCTTGGTCGCCAAGGTAGGTCACTAAAGAAAACATTTCAATAACTTATGTAACAAGAAACAAACATAACACAAATGTTGTACAAATACAGCTTGCACTTGAAGGGAATGTAGAGAGCAATGGAAAGATAGCCGAGTACAAGGGTAATGCGGAGCAGTTTATCTGTAGCTGTGCTCAAAAAGGTTACAATAACATCAAGAAAACTCCGGGAGGTTTGCTTTGGTTCGACCAATGGAACAACCTCCAATACACCTCTGCTGCGTCCTTCGTCCTCGCTGCATATTCTAAATATCTCGAAGAAGCAAAAGCTTCCATCCAATGTCCCAATGGCTCTCTACAAGCTTCTGATGTTCTCAACCTGGCTCGTGCTCAGGTACGTAGTTAAAACCCCAATATAGTACCACAACGTTATCTATTTTCATACTAATATGTGATGTCATTGAAATGTGATATAGGTAGACTATATACTAGGGTCGAACCCAAAAAACATGAGCTACATGGTTGGAGTTGGGACCAATTATCCAAAAAGAGTTCACCATAGAGCAGCCTCTATAATATCGATTGAAAAGGACAGAACCCCAGTGGAGTGCAAGGAAGGGTTCAGTAAATGGTTTTACAATCCTAATCCAAACCCAAACGTTTTAGTAGGAGCAGTCGTCGGAGGACCTAACGATCAAGATGTTTATGAAGATGAGAGGACTGATTATCAGCAGGCTGAGACTGCAACCGTCAATGTTGCTCCATTTGTTGGTGTCTTGGCCGCCATTGCTTAATCTTTTCTCTTTCCTTTGCCAATTTAACTGTAGACTTATATTATATCAGTCCTATACTAATCATTAATCTAGTTTGTAAATTGGCTTGGAAAGAAAATATTAGCAATAAAATATTATATATCCTTCATATCTTATTATCTTTGCAACAACAAACAAAAGAGGAAAGGATTGTATCTCATCTTCGAAGCATTCAAAAGGTTAGATAAATGTTTGAAACATGACAAAAAAAAAAAAAAAAAAAAAAAAAAAAGGTTTTAAAAAAAAAAAAAAAAAAAAAAAAAAAAAAAAGATAAGTGTTTGAATTAAGTGGAAAAAAAGCCCAAAAAAAACTAAAGTGGAAAATAAGCCCAATAATAGAGAAGACGGCCCATTATCAAAGTATTTAAAGGCCTAAATCTGAAGTTCAAGTGCCACGTGGCTAACCCAAGGACAAACGACCGAACAAGTGTGTAAGATACACTAAAACGACGACGTCTCGTATGACCTAACACTTGTCGGCTTCCACCATCCACGAGCTCCCATCTTTTTCTTGCAATCACATGCTTCGTTCCCTTTTGTTATACGAAATTCATCAAATTAATATAGTTTTCACTCACTAGCACAAACCCTCCCCTAAATTACAAAAAGCACAACAAAAAATTCATGTGTAAACAAAAAAAATTTGTGCTATTGAGTGTAATTTTGGGATGTTTATGCTATTGAGTGTAATTTCTTTTTTTCTTGTGCTACTAGGTGTAGTTTATTCATTAATATATTTGTTTCTCTTTTCCAAAATATATATATATTTGTTTCTCTTGTTCGTCTTCCAAATATCTCCCTCCACTACGATTTATTTCATGATTATCTTCCTTTTTTTTTGGAATGTCAAATATTTCATGATTATGATTTAAATGTCAGTGGAATGCTTTCTAATGTATATTTGAATTGGATTCACACCGTATCTTTGAAACTCTCGATCATATATTCTTAATTCTGTCATTAATTATTTAAGGATATTAACTCCCATATAGTACTTAATAGTATACATTTCCTAATCTTAAACGTGTTGTACAAAACAAAAAGGAAACAAATCAATACCTTTTGATTTCGTAGCATTTCTTGGAAGGAAATTTCGATCAAACTGTTGATATAACGTTGACATAGCAATCTCCATGTCCTAAGTAAGTACAAACAGTTTTGAGGAGTCAAATTAAGAGGCCGTTTAATTTTCTTTTTACAAAGTATTTGAATCTAATAAACAATGATTACATAATTCAATTGAAATGAAGTACTAATAACTAATCATTCACATAAGCCATTTTTTGTGCTGAAGTGATGTTTATTTTGACATTCAAAAAAAAAAATAAAGCAATGTCAACGACAATATGAATTATGATGAATTACAATGAAATGTTCATCTTCCCACCCAATAAAAATAAAGCAATGTCAACGACAATATGAATTATGATGAATTACAATGAAATGTTCATCTTCCCACCCAAAAAAATAAAATAAATATATTACAATAGTGACGTTAATTAAAAGAAAAAAAACATAAGGTATCTTTAACCATAAGTATAAATCATCACCTATATTTGGGTTTTATAAACAAAACAGAAGATAACGTGTCAAGCTTTTATTACCTAAATTTTTTTTTTCCTTCTTAAAAGACAAATCTAAATATTTTCATTTTTACTCCGGTGATTCTCTTGTCTCTGAAAAAAGAGAAAATCTCAGAATCAGAAGAAGACAAAATAAATCTATTTTTAATTCACAAGATCTTCTTCTTCGTCTAGTTCTCAGAAACTGAATCTTCTTTTTACAGATTTTTTTTTTTTTTTTTAATCTTCTTTTTACAGATTTTTTTTTTTTTTTTTCTCTCCGATGAGGTGTAAAAGACATAAAGTAGATTTCAGTAGTAGTATCGGCGTTTGTGCTTCTTGTCTCCGTGAACGACTCTCTTCAATCGCCGTTTCATCCGCCGCATCTGAAAACGAAGACCATCCTCATTCTCGAATTTCTCCTCCTCCTCCTTTACTTTTTCCTCGTTCTGTTTCTCCATACGTTGCTCCAAGAAAATCAGACGGAGGAGGAATAGAAACTGTATCTTCTTCTTCTAATAGTCGATTCTTCACAACGCCGCAAGTACACTCTTACGGCGGAGGAGGAAGAGGATCAACGTCATCGGAAAAAGTCTTTGAATCAGAACGATCTTTTAAGAAGAAGAAAAGCGGTTTATCTCGATTCTCTAATTTCTTCAGAACTAGATCTGATTATTACGATTCGCGTCACGGTTCATGCGACACATCCACGATTTTTTCTCAATCGTCTTCATCATCGACGACGTCACGGTCATGGCTCTCTAAAGTTTTCTCAGTTCGTTCGAAAAAACAATCGAACACCACTACTTGCTACATAGAGGATTTAATCGCTTCTGAGTCAGATCATCATCGACCTAGACAGAGATATTGTAGAGGATTATCTCCAGCGAGGGATACAACGGTTACAGATGAATCAGTTGAGGAATCACCTGGGAGATTAAGAAGAACGCCGGCAATGAGAACTCCGGGAAGGAGAAAGACGGGAACAATTGGGATTGGTAAAAGTGTATCAGAGATGGCTTTTTGCTTGAGTCCATTAGTGAGAGCTAAACCTAATTGTTCTTCTAATTGGAAATCTAAATTTCCATCGGATTTTGGATATTCCGGTGAGTTGAAATCTCCCGCGAAGCCTCACATTTCCACGGCGGCGTCGTTTTGCGGTAACAGGTCTAAGAAGCTTGTGGATTTAGGCAGAGTTGATCGCCGCCGTTGATTTTTCGGGGAGGTCAAATTCTGACCGTTCTTTAACACATTTGCCTAAAATACCCTTCACGTTATTCATTGTGGCTTCACCAACAAAAAAGAAGAGAGTGAATTTTACCTTTTTGGTTTATATTTATATATGGTTTCTGATTTTAGAGGAACAATGTGGAGTGTTTTTTTCTTCAATTTTTTGTGGATAGTCTTATTTGCATCTCCGTGACAAAAAAAAAGGTCTTATTTGCATCTTTTCAATATGAATTTTTTGAGTGTACAACGCATCAAAATGACACAGAATAGAAGAAGAAACCTAAGACTAGTTCATGTCATGACTGTAAAATATAGCAATTATATTGAAGTTTTCAAAGATAAGAAAATCAATGCTTTGTGGGTAATAAATGTGACACATCCATACATTGTTTTCCCCTTAAACAAAACAAAATCTGACAACATTTTCTGCTAGGCAAGGCAAAGTCAAAATTACCATTCATAAAATCCAAGTTACCAGTCTCACTAACTTAAACAAGTCAAATATAACTTGATAAAGAAAGCTATGCAAAAAAAAAATAGGGGCATATTGGATCAAGTAACATAGGTATCAATATCTAAAAAAGATGACGACTTTTGTAAGATGAAAGTACCGTCTAAGAGAGTTTCAAAGGTTTTAAAAAGAATGAAGACTAAGAGTTTAATACAAATATACAAAGTGGGTCCAATAAGATTTAAATTCGATGGGTCCTTCGCCGTGAATGAATGAATAAGTATATTAACACTATCATGTTATGGGCTCAATAGTAATTTTGATATTTTAGCATTAAACGGTCATATAAGGGAAGATGGCATTTAATGAATTGGCTTCATACTGATAGTGTTATTTCGTGGCTCTACCATCTCCTCTCACCACTACATCTTCAATTGATTTCATCTTTACTCAATTCTGTTTTTTTTGCTTGAGGTGGTTTCCTCTTTAATTATTGTCATCATTGCCAATTATGTGTTTAACGAGAGTAGGAAAATAAAGAAGAAGAAAAAACACAAGTATCATTATAAAATTATTTTAGTTGGTAGTTTGGTACACTGTAATTTTTAGCTATTAGGTGATACTAAATATATGATGAGTTTTTTAATAGATTAATCTTTTTCAGCTTTAATAGTCTTTGACATTAACAGTAACATTTAAGTCATAAGTGATCTGACCAAACGAAATCATTTCCGTGTTTCTTTACGAGTCAAAATATACACACTTGTATGCTTCTTTCTCTATTCAACTGTTTTCACATGGTATGGATATACGAGAAAGAGTTATTAACGTCATAGACTGACGACTAAAATCACACTTTCAAGAAAAATAAACACACAAAATGCTGAAGCAAAGAGCATTTGAAACTCCAAAAAATAACAAAAGATCAGAGTTAGGGACAAACCACAGCTAAAACGAAGTCTTTCTTAAAACAATCTTATGAAGGATAAAGAAAAGTCGAATAAGCAGGCGAAATTTTTTACAATAACGGATCGGATAATTCTAACGCTCGGGTACCTTTCTGTTTGTTTGAATGTTTTAGTTCTCTATCGATTTGTTGTTGTTGGTGTTGCCAAATTTAACAAGCGCATCCTCCTGATTGCTGCTGAGACAGAGATGCATTTGCATTGGAAGACTTGAGATTGACATCAACCATATCTTCTTGCTTTGTCGATGACAATGTTTCCATTCCCGGTAAAGCTGCTGCTATCTTGCGGAAGAGAGCCTAGCAATGGATATAAGGATTGAAAACATAAATAACAGGTTTCGCGCGGATTGAAAGCTGTTATGAACTTGCAGTACAGTGATTGTTTAGAGAGTATCAGCGAGAGATCGATACAAATGATAAGGATATAACAGTCAGCAGGCTGGTATAAAATTCTTGGTTAATCAACTACTAATGGGAGTATGGGACTAAACAAAGTTAGGGCTTAAGTGAACTTATTAGCGACATTTTGCTATCCCAAAAGCTCTCAGAAATAGGTGAAGCGAAGATCTTTGTTACCTTAATGTTGAAGCCCGCTTTGGCACTGGTTTCGATAAACATTACATTAAGTTCACGAGCCTTAGCTTCTGCTTCCTCTATTGACACTTGCCTGGGAAACAAACAATTTATTACAAATAGTAGAGTAGGCACCATCAACTGTCAAAGCGTGTTGACTATAAATAAACCCTTTAAAGATATGCAGTTGAGCACCAAATCATTTTCCATTTATTATCTTGTAGGGTCGTTTGGGAACGTACTCAATACCACCAGAAAATGTAATTCATGGGTTAAAACAAAAGGACAAATCATTATCAGAAATATATTTACAAAATCTACCGAGTTTAAACAAGTACAGCTACCAAATATTCAGTTTCAATTGCTATTAAATAGTAAATTTCACATTATGGTGTGACAAGAAACATGTGAAGGAAGAGATGTTAGATCATTGTTACCTTTTGTCCACAAGGTCGGTTTTGTTTCCCACAAGCACAACTATGACATCACTACCACGCTCTGTCCTTACCTCATCGATCCATTTAGTAGTGTTTAGAAAGGATTGCCTGCCTATATAATTGTAAAACAGAATAATCTTGAGTTTCACAACGCAACATTGGATCGAGATTAAGAAGAAATCCAAACAGATGTAGTCATAAGATTTACTATATCACAGCCACATCTCAGATATGGGAAAAATATTTCATGTGCTTGAGAAAGTGTAGAAACCATAGAAAGAGTGAAGGTACGCATACTTGCAACATCATACACAATAACAGCAACAGATGAATCCCTGATATAGCTAGGAATAAGACTCCTGAATCTCTCTTGCCCAGCTGTATCCCTGACATTTGTTTTGGCTCTTATGTTAATTATCATATCTTGATCTGCAATGTTATTTCTTCAGAGTTTGAAAATCAAATGAGGCTTAAGATCTTACCACAGCTGAAGTCTGACTGTTCGATCTTCAAGGTACATTGTCTTTGATAGAAAATCAATACCAATTGTGGCCTGATGAAACAACATAAACTACTGAGATAATGTAGAACATTCGGTATAATGATGACAAGCAAGCATGGTTCAATCACTATTAGGACCTTAAACGTCATTATCACATTAACAAATCAAGATCAGATGCTTTGATTCATCAACAAAGACCTACCTCGATTAGCTATACAATGATAACGATATCAAGGAATCATCCTCATATGTTACTAGGATCTTCTATGGTACTTAACAAAATGGGCGATTACAAAAGCCAAACTCACAAACGATGATCATTCTTACACTGACTAAACACGATCTACAAAGCAGATCAAACATGAGAACTTCGAATCAGACGCGAGATCAAGAAAACGATTTAGAACTTCGAAGTGAAAAATTACGATTCCCGTCTATGAAAATGAATCTACAAATCGATCAACCCCTGGATTTTCCCCACAATATCAGCTATCACTGTACATCTTCGAGATCATACTTAGATTTGAACAATGAAATTACCTGGTAAGTATTGTCGAATTTGTCGTACATGAATCGAGTGATGATGCTGGTTTTGCCGACGGATTGATCTCCCAAAAACACTAGCTTATACTTGGCGAGTGCCGAGACTGGAGCCATGATTTCTCAAAACGATCTAACTCGTCGGACGGATCTGAGAAACGACGAGATCTCGCTCGCTAAGAAATTTTTTCCCCCGATGTTTACCAGAGTGAGATCCCGTCACACTCTGGAATTGCAAATACTGTATCACAGTGTGTTTCGTATTCGTGAGTTAGACTGACCACCAATGGGGTCATTTGTAATTAATCGAAACTATTGGAGACAAATTACAATATTATAAGAACTGATAGGCAAATTATAAAATTTTAAAATCATGGCCTCCAATCCATTTATAAAGCCCATATGCGGATTTGTGTTGGGCGCTTCTGATAATAGGCATGTGAGAAGCACGTAACTTCTCCTATTGACCTGGACCTTTTCGGCTTCGTTATAGTCTTTCAGTTTTTTTTTTTTTTTTTTTTTTTTTTTTTTAACATTTATTTTTTTTTTTTTTTTTTTTTTTGTCTATCAACATTCAACAAGTCCCTCTAACTCTGGAGTTCGGAGCAGAATGAAAATGACTCCGAGAACTGCAATTCTTCGTCAACTGAACTGAGAATTCTGGTGCAAGAACTTGGATTGGTCAAGTCTCAAATTGGATTGTTCGATCCGGTCTTATTCTTTCCACGATGATCAGTGTCTATTGGCTAATCTCCTCGAATATTGAAAACATTAACGACCGTTGATTACAAAACCATCGTCAACATGGGCCTATTCGTGGCCCATAATCAGCCCATTCGATAAGTTATTACAGATGTTTACATTGAGCTGAACACATGGCCTTATATAACTGGTTGAAACATATGACATGGCACTGCAATTAAAAACAAAGTAAACGATCTTAATTTCTTTTGTTGTTCCTACCTACCTTTTACAACGGCCCAAAAGGGAGTAGTAGCAGCTAGTGGCTAGATTCGACCATCTGAAATTGATCAACGGCGGAGATAAGTTTACATTTAACAATAATAAATCCACGATCACACACCGACGATTCTCTGACATTAAATCTTAACCGTTCATCGTATTTAAACCCATGCATTCTTAAGACTATTACTTAAGAGACACGTAGCACGAATTACGATCTTAGCTGGCGCACGAGCGAGGATCAATGCACGTGTCAAAAAACAGGTGGGTAACAATATAAAAGAGTAGGGCAAACGGGGTACAAGGGCAGCTGTCATGGGCCCGTCAGACAAGGACGTTAATTATTGGGCCTAAAGAAAGGTGAGTATGGGCCCCATTAACTAATTAGTCTGAGTCAGCTCCTCGTTTGATATTCCCAACTCACCGTCTTGTTCTATCGATACATGACAAGTTGTGTGGTGGTCCTTACCAAATTATGTTAAACATCTTTTCGAACTTTATTATTATTTTATTACAAATTATTTTGTATGTATTAGTGTGTATAGTATAAGTTTTAAATTTTTCATTACTGGTTTACCGTATGTATTTTGAGTATGTAATCTAATTTATCTGTCGAAATGCACAAACGTAAATGTATGTTTGTACTAATGAGTGTAATTTTTTTTCTTTTGCGTTATAAAATGTAATTTATTTTTATTTTATTTGTTGAATAAATCATTCAATGTACATATTCTAGAACTTCATGATATTTAGATCATAATATTATGAGTATTTAACTCCTATTGTATAGTTTTGGTTTTATTAACATATGTTGTACAGAATTTCATCTAGAGTATTCTAAGTATATACATATGTTTACTCTACAAGTTATTTGGAATTTTGTTTACTTGTGCACGTGTACGAAGATGTTTTGTCTTATTGAAACCACGATTAAATTTATTCACCTACTATAGTAATATTTTTTGTTTAAGAAAAAACTACTGTCCATAGAAGAAANGATTCTGATGATTGGTGTAAAGCTATAAATGAAGAAATTAAGGCTATGGAGAGCACTGGAACATGGGAAATTACATCTATGCCAAAAGCTGGAACATGGGAAATTACATCTATGCCAAAAGGTAAAAGAGCTGTTGGCAGCAAGTGGATTTTGACTTTAAAATTTCATGCAGATGGAAGTTTGGAGAGGCACAAAGCAAGAATTGTAGCTAAAGGGTACACTCAAACAGAAGGCTTAGACTTCACAGAAACCTTCTCTCCAGTAGCTAAAATGGTAACAATCAAACTTCTTTTAAAAGTTACTGCTTCAAAGAACTGGTGTTTAAGGCAATTAGATATCTCTAATGCTTTCTTAAATGGAGAATTAGAGGAGGAAATTTTCATGAAAATCCCAGAAGGTTACGCTATAGAAAAGGGAATTGAGTTGCCAAAGGATACTGTTTTAGACTTAGAAGATCGATTTATGGGTTAAAACAAGCTTCTAGGCAATGGTTTAAGAAATTTTCT
>CM071718.1:14948654-14959445 GCA_036630335.1 Physaria fendleri | reverse complement strand
GAATAAAGAACTTGAAGAGAAAGTTCGAAGTGAAGCATTATAAGAAGTTGTGATCAGAGTTGGCGCAGCGAATGCTTCAAAAGTCAAAACAGGAGAAGCTTTTGGAGATTGGTAGCCAGAGATTGACAAGATGTGTGATGGTAAAATGTCAACAATTCGGAAGAGGAAGAATTTCGGATTTGATGAAACAACAGGTTGCTGTTGGCACAAAGGTAATAATGGTCGAGTGGTTGCGAAAGGTCACAAGGATAGTGTAATGAGAATGCAAAAGGTGGTTCAAAGAGTGAATCATGAAGGGGCGCAGCGAATGCTTCAAAAGTCAAAACAGGAGAAGCTTTTGGAGATTGGTAGCCAGAGATTGACAAGATGTGTGATGGTAAAATGTCAACAATTCGGAAGAGGAAGAATTTCGGATTTGATGAAACAACAGGTTGCTGTTGGCACAAAGGTAATAATGGTCGAGTGGTTGCGAAAGGTCACAAGGATAGTGTAATGAGAATGCAAAAGGTGGTTCAAAGAGTGAATCATGAAGGTCAACGTGGAGTTTGGTCAAAATGTCAACGAGATGTCAAGAAGACACGTAAGAGACTCAAGGTTGAGGGAACAAGATTTCCGTGTGACAACAAGTTCAAGAGTTTCAAAAACAANTTGGAAGTTTGACTAGAAGAAGAGGAATGGATCTTGAAGATACATGACTACATGAGATGAACATGAGATGAATCTTAGTTAGTCTTTAATAAGGTTCATGTATTAAGTTGTTAGTCTCTTCACATGTCAAGTTGTCTTAGTATAAATAGGTGGTGATGTTAACATGTTAAAGTATCCTTTGAGTGAGAGTCAAGGATCCCTTGTAAGAGTCAAGGTAAAAAATCCTGGTTGATTAATAAAGTATCAGTTCAGTTTATAGAGAGTGTTCTCTTTTTTTGTGTGGGTCAATTCATTTCTGCATGGTTGTTACCACAAGGGTCGTCTGTCGTAACAATTGAGGTTTCGGTGAAAACCAACAATAGGTGGTGATGTTAACATGTTAAAGTATCCTTTGAGTGAGAGTCAAGGATCCCTTGTAAGAGTCAAGGTAAAAAATCCTGGTTGATTAATAAAGTATCAGTTCAGTTTATAGAGAGTGTTCTCTTTTTTTGTGTGGGTCAATTCATTTCTGCATGGTTGTTACCACAAGGGTCGTCTGTCGTAACAATTGAGGTTTCGGTGAAAACCAACAGACATACCAAAGGAACTGTAGTTTCTCACTTGCTATTTCTATAAAATGCCAATGTCACATCCACTTGATGACTTGAACATCTGTTTAACAGAAATGAAGCCTCTATGAGTGTACATACTGTGAGACCATGGACGGACCCAGGAAATTTTTTAAAAGGGTGCAAAAAATGTAAAGCTTGGTTCTATAGAGACTTGAACCCCTTACCCCTCAATTAAAGGTGGTTCAATATTCACCACTTGACCAAAGTTACCAAACAAATGTATGTACAAACTAAATATTTTATAGCATTATAGGGGTTCAAGTGAACACCCTTGGTTACACATGGGTCCGTCACTGTGTGAGACCCGAAAACGACCAATTTACTAAGCCAGTCAAAAGTTCCCACAAAAATGTCCAAGTTTTTGTTATCGTTAGTTGTTTTATTAAGCCGGATAGGTACTTAGTCAGATTTCAAAAAAACAAAAGGTCGGAACAGAGATTAAGTATAGAAACAAATTCATCATTTTATTATTAAGCCAAATTTTATACCTTGTTATTAAAAGGAGGAGCTTTGGAAAAATGTTTCTATTATCGTTCTTATATAATTGATGTTGAGTCCTGTTCCAACTTAGGATCGTTTTTGTGCCTGAAATAATCACTGGTACAGCCTGTAAGATGTGACTTTTTTCCATTTAATGTCAGCTAGTGTTAGGCCCTAACCTTATCTTACTAGGTCTATGTGATGTTGCAAATTCAGGTTCATGTGGGATCGTAGAACTTATACTGCCATGTTGTGAGTTTTTTTTTATCAAGAATTCCATCCTGTAAAACCATAGAGCAACCAATGAAATGAGTTCGAACCCACTTTCAGATCCACCAATCTGTAAAATCATTTTTTTATCTCTTGATTCTCTTCTTTCTAGTCTTCATGTTTCTTGCATTGGATCAAATCATTATGGTTTACTTGTTCTAAAGGTAAACTATAAATATGCAAAATTGTATTGGCAGATTATTTGTTTTTTGACATAAATTTTTTACTATATGCATTTGTATCTTATAATTTTTTCTAACGACCTATGCGTTTTGTTTATAAATATATAAATATATGTAATCATCACCAAAACTATTCCAATTTTTTTTATAAATTAGAGAATTAGTTAGGAAATTAATTACAAAATATGCAATTTAAATTATTCCTTTATCATGAGAATCATATGATACATTGGTAGTCACCTTTGAAATTTTTCATATTTGGGGTTCGAACCCACCACCCCGCATTGTTAATAAATTTAGGTGGTGTCGCCATAATCACTCTCACGGACCTTATTTACGAACATGACATTATGATTTAATTATAAAAAATGAATTGTTTGTGAGAATTGGGGCGATTTTTTAGGTCTGAGGGCAATTTCTGAAAGTTTCCTTATCTGGCAAACTTCGGCTAGGTTTTCTTCTTCTCCAGCCGCTGTCATGGCAGCTCCGGCTGCCTCCTCGTCACTAGGGGGAGGGGGGGGGGGGTTTCCGTTGCCTGCGTTATTTCACCACACTTCGACACAATCTTCACCATCTCTCTCGGACTCTCGTGACCTTGCTCTTAACCAAAAGTCGCCATGGAAACAGGCTTCAAACTTTGAATCTCAGAACACTACGATCGATGTTGTATCTGGTGTGGCCAGAGCAACTATTCCCGAACCTCTCTATGAATCTCAACCTCTGTGGAGCAACTGCATAGTGGGGCACTTCATCGATGAACCTCCTCACGTTGCTAAGATCCATGCTGCAATAAACCGCTTATGGCGGACCAAAAAACAGGCTGAATCAAAGGACACAATGATAGCAGTGGAATTTTTGAACCCAACTACAGCTCTATTTCGTATCCCAAACAAGCAGACTCGAAAATTTATCTTGGGGAAACATGTATGGCATATAAGTACTATTCCTATGGTGGTTCAACAATGGTCACCTACTATGGCTAAATCTTCACCAGACATGACAAGGATTCCTGTCTGGGTCGATTTTTTTGGAGTTCCGGATTTCTTATATGCAGAACAAGGGCTCAAATTCCTTGAGAATATTGTTGGGAAGTACCAAAGTATTCATGCCAACATAGAGAAGTGTCTAAATCTGGAGATGGCAAGAGTCCTAGTGTTGGTTAATTTTGAAAAAGAACTCATCAATACAATTGCTCTTGATGGTCACGAAGGTGAAATAAAAATCAAGGTCTCCTTTCCATGGGTTCCTCTCAGGTGTGGGACATGTAAGCGATGGGGACATACTACTGAAAAGTGTTCTGATAATACTGATAAGCAGAAACATGCCGAAAAAGTTGACTCAGTGCAAGAACTGACAGAACAGGAGGAGAACATATCAAAAGAACAAAATAAAACTCAAACTGAATCCCAAGAAGAAGGACCAGCACCAGTCGCTACTGAGCATCCGGAAGATGTTGAGGAGCAGGAAATCGAACAACCCCCGAAAGGTGGAACTAGAGGACGTGGGAGGTGGCATGGTAGGGGACGTAAACCCTCTACAACATATTCCGAAATCAATACTCCAGGCTCCCGACAACAAGCTAAAGCTTCCTCCGGGAAGCACTAATGCTTATGTCTTTTTTCGCTTGGAATGTGCGTGGGTTTAACGACCTACGAAAGCACAATGCGGTTAAGGATTGTTACGGTATATATCTTCGAATGTTCTTTTTGGGTGTCTTCTTGAAACTCGAGTTCTAGAGGATTCCTATGAAACTATCTCATCTTATGTCTTTCCGGGTTGGAGTTCGGTTGCAAATTATTACTATCATCGTCTTGGTAGGATATGGTTTCTATGGACTTCATCTGTACAGGTTACTACGCTCTATAAGGGTCCACAAATGATGACTTTTGCGGTTCAAACGCAGACTGGAGATCAGTTGCTAGTCTCTATGGTTTATGCCTCTAATTTTGCGGTGGACCGTAAAGTTCTCTAGGCTGAAATTTATCGGAATAAAATGATGTATGGTGGAACAACTTACCCATGGATAATTGTTGGAGATTTTAATGAGATCCTCACTTCCTCAGAACACTCTTATGCGCGTGTAAGTAATTATACTAGCATGAACGAATTTCAGAATATGGTTGCTAGCTGTGAGCTAATGGATATTCGGAGTGAAGGAGCTTTGTTCACTTGGTGGAACAATAGAACTCATGATCCCATAGGTGAAAAGCTAGATAGGGCATTGGTAAATGAAGCCTGGATCCAGACCTTCCCTTGTTCATTCACCAAATTTGAAAGAAATGGTATTTCGGATCACGTGAGGAGCATTACTTATCTAAGGGATATTCCACAAAAAAAGCGGCAACCGTTTCGGTTTTATAATTTTCTCACTGAC
The DNA here is from genome assembly GCA_036630335.1 of Physaria fendleri. NCBI lineage: Eukaryota > Viridiplantae > Streptophyta > Magnoliopsida > Brassicales > Brassicaceae > Physaria > Physaria fendleri. The sequence goes on along the minus strand of CM071718.1, from coordinate 14,954,880 downwards.
GATGAGAGATTTTTAGCAGTTACTTCACAAATCTGGAATAGTGAACCTGCTTTATATCATTCGCGCACTGCTTTGGCAAAGTTTACAGAGAAGCTAAAGAAGCTTAAACCAGTTTTGAGGGATTTGAATAGGCATCGTTATGGCTCAATCCCCTATAAAACAAAGCAAGCCTTTGAGATATTGTGTCATGCCCAAACTAATGCTCTTAATAGTCCATCATCGGACTCTTTTGAAGCAGTAACAACTGCCACTGCGGAATGGAACAGATTATCCTCGGCGGAAGAGAACTTTTATCGACAAAAATCCAGAATAAACTGGTTGCAACATGGAGACAGCAACACCGCCTTCTTCCATAACTCGGTGAAGAATTTCACTAGTCACAACAACATTTCAAGGTTGCTTTCAAGTACAGGGGAGGTACTCACAGACGCTTGACAAATTAAAAATGAGGAAGTGAATCATTTCTCCAGATTTATGCAGCAACCTCCTTCTGTCTCAAATTATTAGATACCGATGTTCTCATGAGCAAGCAGAGGAACTGGTAGCTCCCATCACTGTGGCGGAGATAAAGTCTGTTCTTAACCACCTTTCAGCAAATAAGGCTACGGGACCAGACGGTTTCACGGTCAAGTTCTACCCAGCAGCTTGGAACATAGTGGGTCATGATCTTGTTATTGCGGTTCAATCATATTTTCATTACCTATTCATGCCTAGGGGGACGAACGCTACAATTATAGCACTCATTCCTAAGAAGAACCCCCCGGAAACAATCAAAGATTTCAGACCGATTAGCTGCTGTAACGTCATATACAAAATTATTTCGAAGCTGCTTGCAAATCGTCTCAAATCTATCTTACCCGATGCTATTGAGCTAAATCAGAGCGCTTTCATCAAAGGTCGTCTTTTTCTGGAAAATATTCTGTTGGCCACCGAACTGGTAACGGATTATCATCGTTCTTCCCTTCTATCTCGCTGTGCCATTTCTGGAAAATATTCTGTTGGCCACCGAACTGGTAACGGATTATCATCGTTCTTCCCTTCTATCTCGCTGTGCCATAAAGATCGATGTGGCCAAGGCTTTTGATACGCTGCGTTGGGATTTCATTATATCGGTTCTCCATACTATGAAGCTTCCAGAAAAAGGCTTTTGATACGCTGCGTTGGGATTTCATTATATCGGTTCTCCATACTATGAAGCTTCCAGAAATATTTGTTGCTTGGATTCAGGGATGTATCACAACGCCTGCTTTCTCTGTAGCTATAAACGGTGAAACTGATGGTTTTTTCAGGAGCTCACGAGGCATTCGTCAAGGTTGTTCCCTCTCACCGTATTTGTACGACATTGCTAATAATGTCCTTGCACTTATGTTAAATGATGCTGCGGCTAATGGGGTCTTTGGTTATCATGCTCGATGTGAGGAAGTGGGGCTAACGCACCTTAGTTTTGCCGACGATATGCTTATTTTCTCCGATGCTAGACCAGAATCGCTAAATGGTATTTTAAGGGTTCTCAAGGACTATGAAGATATGTCGGGTTTTGGCAATTAATCCTGCGAAATCATCAATATTCCTTGGTGGCAAAATAGAGGTGGAAACACTTGATTGGATTCTGAATAAAGGTTTCTTATTGGAAAATCTGCCGATACGCTATTTGGGGCTACCTCTAACTACCAGGAGCATGACCAGAAATGATTACGAACCTTTGATAGATAAAATTCGTACTCGGTTCCAGTCCTGGACAACAAGGTTTCTTTCTTTCAGTGGCCGTCTACAACTCATCAAGTCGGTAATATCTAGTATAGCAAATTTCTGGTGCTCTGTTTTCAGACTCCCTCAACGCTGCTTGGACCAGATTTATCTAGTATAGCAAATTTCTGGTGCTCTGTTTTCAGACTCCCTCAACGCTGCTTGGACCAGATTGAGAGCATGTGCTCAGCTTTTCTATGGTCTGGCTCGCCAACTACAACATCAAAAGCCAAAGTGGCATGGGCTGATTTATGTTTACCAAAGTGTGAAGGTGGTCTTAGATTACGCAGGTTACGAGATACATCAGTAGCCTGTTCACTTAATCTTATATGGTGGCTTTTAACTTCTGAGGGGTCTTATTGGGTTCACTGGACAAAGTACTATTTGCTTCGACATTCATCTTTCTAGGATATAAGACGACATACTAGAGGCTCTTGGATCAGGAATAAACTACTCAAGCTACGTCCATTAGCTTTGAACTTCATCAATCATCGTATAGGAAATGGTCAAAACACTTTCTTTTGGCTCGACAAATGGATGGGACCAACACCACTTATTCAAATGGTTGGGGAAGTAGGACCGAGTATAATGGGCATTGATAGATATGCAAAAGTCGGTGATCTTGTTCGGGACGGGCTTTGGAGTCTGTGCTACCGGCGAAAACCATTGGTTCGCCACCACGTTCAACATATAATGACATTACTAGTTCCTTTACAAAGTGACACTGCTGATCAGATTCTATGGAACCACGGTACTGAGGAATACCGAGATGTGTTCTCGATGAAACTAAAATGGGAGGCATTAAGACACTGAGGCGATACTAAAAGCTGGTGGAAGTTGGTATGGTCTCCTTTATCTCTCCCTCGGTACTCATTCATTACTTGGCTAGCAATGAGGAATAGACTAGCTACATGTGATCGTATTTCAAGATGGGGACAAGCCAAAGCTTGCTCGCTATGTGGCAACATCTGGGAAACTCGGGATCATCTTTTTTCGAATGTCCGTATACGCAAATGATCTGGTCCCAACTAATGCCTCCGACGATCCTGAACAGACTAGGCTCGAATTGGACAGTCGTCACTACAACTCTTCTCGCCCTCTCTCAGTCGAAGGAGGAGTCAACACTTCTACGTTTCCTTTTTCAGGCTGCTATATATATCATATTTGGCGTGAACGAAACGGACGTAACCATGGAAGTTCCGAGACACCAGCCATCATTATAGCTGGGATGATCAAGAATTTGTTGGGACAAAGACTATGAGCTAGTATCTCAATTCAAGGTGATCTTGGAGGAAGCAAACTATGGACTGCCTGGACAAGCTTCATGTAGTTTCTTTTTCTTAAAATGGTTTCGGATTTTCTTTACCTCTTTAAACATTCTCTAGCACTCTCAACGGCTTTCATGTAGTTTTAGTTTGTAAATAATTTCCCCAGGTTTTAATATAAATATCACATTTAAACAAAAAAAAAGACTTAATTATAAAAATAATTATAAAATATATCATTACAAATATTATTTTAATTTTAAACTAATTACAACAATCAATAATATTAAGTTTTAGAAAAATATTTTTTAAACAAATTTTATTTAATTACGAAAATTAAAAAAAAATTATAGAAAATACTTTTTTTTTTGGAATTTTTACTTAATTTGCTAGATATTTATGAAATTTTAGATTAATACATATTTATTTAACAAACACCTAAAAATTCTACATATTCCTAATCCCCTATATTATCCCCTATATATTATTTCAGAAGCAAAAAAGTTTAGGTGTCGTCGCCTCATAGACCTTATTTACGAACATGCCATTATGATTTAATTATTTGAATAATTATAAAATATATCATTGACCTTATTTACGAACATGCCATTATGATTTAATTATTTGAATAATTATAAAATATATCATTGTGGTCAACGACCATAATATCCCAGAAACTTTCATATCACAGTTATTACACACGAATTTCGAGGGTCATCTAAAACCTACACAAATCTTTTGTTAAAATCGAGTTCCCACACAGATCATATCTTGAAACCGAGTTAACACACATATCATATCTTAAATCCGAGATTCCACACATATGAAAAAGAATGTTATGTGTGAAATTTAGGATTTAAGATACGATCTGTGTGGTAATTCGGTTTCAAAACATGATATGTGTGGGAACTCGGTTTTAAGATACGATCTGTGTGGGTTTTGGACGAACCTCAAAATTTGTGTGTAGAAATTGTGATATGAAAGTTTATGGGTGTAATATGGTCGAGTAAGACATATTTTATTATTTAAACTAATTAAAATGATAAATGATTTTAAAGTTTATAAAAATATCTTTTATAATAAGTAAAGTCGCACATGGTACGAAAAATCACCTAGTTATAATAAAAAAGCAACATATTTTATATTTTTCTATTATTTAATGATTATTATCTAATATATTTTTTGTATAATGATTTTGGAATCAATCTCCAGTATAGTTGAATAATCTATATAATATTTGAGAAGTGGGAATTAGAAGTGGATTTAATTTTGTAGATTATTACATGTGTTTTCCATTGGAAGTAAATAAAATTTAAAAATTTATTGAAAATGATATTTAGGTAATTTAAAATATTGTTAAATTTTTGTGGATATTTAGCAGTGTATAATTTAATAATTTGTAAATAATATTTTATGATCTCTTTATATGGATAATTTTTTTTTCATTACTCTATGGATAAGTTTTATAATAAACTTTACATCAAATATATATACCAAACTTCATAATTATAATAAATATTCACATTATTTATATATTTGATTTTTCACGGGTGATTACGTTGAAATATTCATCTCCATAATTATGCAAAACATAAACATAAAAGTATTTTTTGATTGACAAAAACATATATTGATAAAAAATTTGGGTATTTGTGGTTTTGAGTTGAATCATTCGAATGTTCAAGAAAATTTATAGTTCATTTAATTATATACATTGATTCAAACTCGAGTTTTGCATTTTTGAATTAGTTCTGAATCAAAAATCGAGAGTTAAATATTTTGTTATTCTTACTGATAATACTTAATTTAAAATTTAAATATAATAATTTGAAATATTAAAGTCAACATCAACCCATCCATGTTAAACAAAATATTTAATATCAGATTTGAATTTGTTTTTGGGTACAATAGAAAATGTTAATTTGGATACCACGAGTATCATATTCAGTTCGATTCTGGGTTCAGATATTTAGATATCGAAAATGTATTATTCGTGTACTTATATAAATTAGTTTAGTTTCGAATTTTATATAACTAAGTTATATTAATCTATTATATATTATGCAAAATATAAATAAAAAGTATGTTGTGATTGACAAAGAAGTATGTTGATAAAATTTTTTTTTTCATTTAATTACATAGATTGGTTCAAACTCGAATTTACATTTTTTTGATCTGTTTTAAATCGAACGCCGGCTGTTAAATATTTTGTTATTGTTACCAACAACATTTACTTTACAATTAAATTTAATAAGTTAATGTTTAGAGTTCAATTCTTTGATTATAGAAAAAAATTATTTGTTCATTTTTTTTGTCAACTTAAACTATATTAATGAATCCAGAAAAATGAAATTGTACACATCTAAAGTAGCATAAAGCCAAATAGGAATGAAATTATCAATAGAACCATGGTAAATAGGAAATAAAGTAGTAATGTTTTGCCAACGCGTCCGCTGCTAGGTTCTTTTTGATTTAATTACATAAATTGGTTCAAACTCGAATTTATTTTTTTAGATCATTTTTGAATCGAAAGCCGGGTGTTAAATATTTTGTTATTCTTACCAACAATATTTAGTTTAAAATATAAATATAATAATTTGAAATATTAAAGTCAACATCAATCCATGTTAAAAAAATATATTTAAATATCGGATTTGAATTTGATTCTTCGGTATAAAAATGTAAATATGGATACCACGAGTATGATATTCAATTCGAGTTTGAGTTCAGATATTTGAATATAGAAAAATTGTAGTATTCATGTATTTATATAAATTAGTTTATTCTTGAATTTTATAGAAGTAAGTTATATTAATCTATTATAGATTATGCAAAAAAGAAATGAAAATGTATGTTATGATTAACAAGGAAGTATGTTGATAAAAACTGATATCAACATCAACCCGTGTTTAAGATGGGTAATAATCTAGTTTATTTATCATTAACTTTACTGAAAAGAACATTATAAAATAGATTTATAAAGATCTCACTCCAAATTTATAGTTTTGAGAAATTTTATTTGATTAGTTTTGATATACTTCCTTACATATATATATATATATATAGTTTTGAGAAATTTTATTTGATTAGTTTTGATATACTTCCTTACATATATATATATATATATGAAGAAAACAATAACTAAGTTTGAAGATTTGAGGTTTCAGAGAATATCAAAAATGGAAGAGAGAGCTTCTGTAAAAATCCATTCATAA
>CM071718.1:14887672-14898453 GCA_036630335.1 Physaria fendleri | reverse complement strand
GTATTGATGTTTGTTACATGTATTTCAAGTTGGATCTAAGAATCCCCAAATTTTTTCAAACCCTAATTTTCGTTTTTTAAAAAAAACCCTTTTTACGTTTTTTTATCAATTGTTATAGTTTTCTTCTCAATATCAGATTCATCAGGTCAGAATCTGAAGGTCCATCCCCATCATCACTACCATCAATAGAATCGTCATCCAAGTGCTCTGCATCATCATTTCCTTTTTCACCATCACCATCTTAGAAGAAGTCAGAACCTGATTCAACTCTTCCTGAATGAATGATTGTAATGTGAATGATTGTAATGGTCTTTTATGTTATGTAAAATATTTGTAATGTTCGGTTAATTTGCAGGTTTTCTGATTATATCGTTTTTGTAATGATTGTAATGGTCTTTAATTTTATTCGGTTTTCCGAGTAAACCGAAATTTTTTATAAATTTGGTTTGGTTCGGCAACAATTTAATTAAGAGAAATCCGACCGAACCGAATTTTTTTTAAACCGAACCGAACCGAAATCTTCAATCGGTTTAATTCGGTTCAATTTTTAAAATTCAAAAAATCCGAAAATCTGATTTATCCGACCCGTTTTGACCCGACCCGACCGATTGCCCAGGCTTGACGAAAATCTGATTTATCCGACCCGTTTTGACCCGACCCGACCGATTGCCCAGGCTTGATTTGGGTGTATCTCTCTTGGATCTTCAACTCTTCATACTTATTAATTTGTATCTCTCTTGGATCTTCAACTCTTCATACTTATTAATTAAAAAAAAAGTATAATATTGGGCCACAAGCCCATCCGAATGTTGTTTTAAAAATAGACTTATTCTCATTGTCCCACATCCACAAATAACAGATTTTCATCATTCAAGTTGGTTATAAATACAGTCACATACATATTTTCATCATTCAAGTTGGTTATAAATACAGTCACATGTAACTCATTACCATACCAAGCCTAATTGTCTCGGTTTGTTCGGTTCCGAGTACCGAACCGATTTGAACCGAAAACCGAGGGAGATTATTTTTGTTTCCGATCGGTTTTCTCTTCTATTTTGATTCGGTTTCGGTTGGTTATCGGATCAGTTGGATCCGGTTTATTCGGATTCTTCCGTTTGCCCAGGGCTACCCGGATCAGTTGGATCCGGTTTATTCGGATTCTTCCGTTTGCCCAGGGCTACCAGAAACCCTAGCAACATTTTTTCCAGGAAGTGACTCTAGTATCTTCCTCTTTAGCTTCATTTGGTAAATGCATCAAGTTTCGACGCTGCATGATCAGATATTTTTAATCTATGATTTGTTTTGGCACTATTAGATTTTAGGGCATCTCTACTCTCCGATGCTAGTACATATATATACACACCTGAGAGGTTATTGGGCCAAAGAAAGCCCATAGAATGAGATGCTAGTACATATATATACACACCTGAGAGGTTATTGGGCCAAAGAAAGCCCATAGAATGAATTTAATTATTAGACTCTGTACTGCCATAGACATATGAATCAAGCGTTAAAAATCAGCGTATTTATAGAATTTAGGGATGAACCTAATAAAACTGTTAGTTTTGACCGTGATGGACATGGTCATTCGAAAATATCTATAAATATAGGTATACGCTGGTCTATTTTCATGAACAGTAGCACTGGTCTATTTTCATGAACAGTAGCACGCTTCCAAATGACAATCCTTACCTAGTAAGATTCTTTTTCTCTCTGGCTCTCTTGTCCGTCATCTGATTCCGTTTTCTTTGTTTGTTTCTTTAACAAAAATACAAAATATCTGATTATTTTTTTTACCCCAGACAAACAATTTTGAGTCGCCATTGGTTGAACAATTTGACGCCGATTTTGATGTCTGCTTTCTTGAAGGTATTTATCTGCATGATGTGTCCTATTTATGTTTAGCCAAATCAATTCTTGTTTATGTTAATTTTGTAATCCTTGGGGACTGTTACGTTTAGAAGAGATCTTTTTGATTTGATGGTTGCTGAAAGCATTCGCGATTAAAATGTATTATTGATCTTATGTCAAGTGAAAACGAAAAAAAAAAAAAACAAGATCACACCACCCTGAAACTGAAAATAAAGCGTTCAATGCAAGCGAGAGAGAAAACTTCATATCCAAGATCACACCACCCTGAAACTGAAAATAAAGCGTTCAATGCAAGCGAGAGAGAAAACTTCATATCACCTTTTTTTTTCTTTTTTTTTTCTTTTTTTCTTTTTTTGTCAAGTAAAACTTCATATCACCATCTCTAAGAACTCATACATCTACCATCTAAAGCTCCCCCACTATATTTTTTTTTATTTTAACTTTTTTTTTAAAAAAAAACAGTTTAAGACCGTAACCCTATATCTTTTGGAGTGAAACTTATACCATATAAAATTCACGCTTTTTTATAAAGGGTTTTCTGCAAAAAAAAAACTTCACCTATTCAAAATTTGCAAAACAACCCATTACCTAAAAAAAATGCAAATTAAACTTTCAAGTCTTACCACACATCACTAAGTGAGTTTTAGAGTGAGAATTCCCTCCCAGACACGTTTTTCGAGATTGGTCCTTAGCCAACAGTTACAACAGTTTTAGAAAGTCTCACCAACCAACCACCCCTTTTTCAAAATATCTTCCTGGCTGGTAGCTAATTCGAGTAATATCCAGGGGTCCTTGACCCACAGTTTTGCTCAGAAATGGGTATTGCCGCCGGAAACTCGCAAAGCTCACCGGAGAAGATGACCGCTTACCTTACTTCCTGGTCGCCTCTGTTCTAAACAAGCGATTCAGAGAACCTGTCCGACTCTAAGTCGAGAAACTTTGCTAAAATCTCCTCCTTGACTGGTTTACCAGAACAAAGGGTGGAAGAACTCTTGCTACTTTGTTTACTTTTGTTACTTACATCTACATTGGAAGAACTCTTGCTACTTTGTTTACTTTTGTTACTTACATCTACATTACCTGTCACAAAGCTCAAAGATCCTGGTTATCCACAAAGCCATGGCCCAAAAGTACACTGCTAAGGAAAAGGGAAAACAGATTGCTCCTTGGAAACCTGAAATCCCAAAGCTCCACATCCAAGCCCCAAAGATCAACACTGAGGAACTCAGGCAAGCCAACTCTCTCCTACTTATAGGAAGACTCACTAATAGTGATGCTCAAAGGATGTGGTCTCTCATTCCTTTCTTACCACAAAACTGGAAAATAAAAGAAAGAGCAACAGGAACAGATCTAGGCAAAGGTCTCTTTGAGTTCAAGTTTGACAATGAAGAAGATCTAGAACAAGTCTTAGCAGACAGACCTTACCACTTTGCTCACTTTATGGTAGCACTACAAAGATGGGAGCCAACGGTAGCTGAAGACTTCCCCTCGGATATCCCATTCTGGGTTAAGCCTCAAGGACTCCCCTCACACCTGCGAAGGCCAGACATTTTGACGAGTATTGGGAGAGGACTAGGCAGATTTGAAGAAGTCAAAATCACAGAGACTGTAGCAAAAGTTAGAGTGATTGTTAATGCCTTCAAACCACTTATAACAGAGACAGTGCTTACCTTTGATGATGGGTCTCAAGCCACCTTCTCCTTAGAGTATGAAAAGCTCCGCACCATGTGCTCCATCTGCCACCTCCTGACACATAACGACAAATTCTGCCCTTTAGTGACACAACACCAGGAGCATAAGCAACGGAGTATGGAAAAACAGAACCGCCCGCAGAGACAAATCTCCTCTCAGGAATGGCAACCTGCAAGAAGAGGAGCATAAGCAACGGAGTATGGAAAAACAGAACCGCCCGCAGAGACAAATCTCCTCTCAGGAATGGCAACCTGCAAGAAGTCAAAACCAGGACAGGTACCATCATCACAATAACTCCCAAAGCTCACCTAGGAGACAAGACTACAGAAACCAGAGGCAATCCCATCAGTACCTTCCAAAGAGACACTATGAAGGACAGTCCTCAGTAAGAACACCTAGTGTGGGACAGGTGAGAAGCAGAAACTACTCCAGGGAGTACACATCCAGAGCACCACCCTCTTACATCAACAATGATGTTGTACTCTCAAGGGGAGATCTTCGCAACAGACTCAATAGAGGAACACCCTCAGCTGACCTTAGGGACAATGGGAGAAGGGAGGATCGGGCCCAAGAACCTGCTAGGGTGTGGGTGCCAAAACCGGTTCAACGCGGAGAAAGAAGCCCTGAACCTCAAACCTCTCCATCACTAGAAACCTCCCTGAGACAAATGTTGACATGATTAGGGAGCAGTCTACCCAACCTATTAAATCTATGGATGAAATACTGGGAGATTAAAGAGAAGTCAACATCCAATATACCTCCTGCGCAGATCCTTCTGAGAGTGCAGCAAGGAAACTGAGACTAATGCAAGGTGAGGCAAAAGGGATTGTGCATAATAAGGCAGCTGAAATCTGTGCTAACCAGTTCAAGGATAACCCGCCTAATGGGCCTAGCCAGTCTCCACCTCAGGCACCAGTAATTAAGGAGACTGAGCCTCAGAAGCCAAAAAGAGGAAGACCTCCAGCATCTACTCGACTCACCTTCCCACCATCTCCTACAATACCTGGTGCTAGCAGTAGAAAGAGGAAACTGCAACAAATTGCTTGCTCTCCTAAAAGAAGGGCCATTAAAACCAAAGCCACAGCAGGGACATCCAAAAAGGGACCAAGCACAACTGCAAAAAAGAAAGACAAAGTGGTTAATGTCAGCTCTCAGGGCGGAACAGAATTGGAGCATGAAAGAGTTACACAGCAAAACCCAACTATCAGCTTAATACCTCCAAGGCAGAGAGAGGTCCCGGTTTTTCAGAGACTGGGAAGCCCTCTTCCTTAGCCATGATGAGCTGGAATTGTTGCGGGTTGGGGAACACCGCAACAATTCGCAGACTAAAAAATCTGGTCAACTCCTTCAAACCAGACATCTTGTTCCTCATGGAGACTAAAAATTCGGATGAAACAGTAAAGAACCAAGTAGAAGGTCTCCATTATGACAGTCAGCTCATAGTCTCACCACATGGAGTTGGAGGTGGGGGACTAATCTTACTCTGGAAAAGTTCAGTAAATGTCACAATCCATGAAACCAGCCACAACTACATAAATACCACCATAAAGTACAAGAGGAAAAGTTTTGATGCCACCTTTGTGTATGGGGAGCCTAATCAGCAGCTACGTAGATCAGTCTGGACAAACCTCACAGAGATGGCAGAATCAAGAAGCAAAAACTGGCTCCTCCAAGGCGACTTTAATGAAATCTTAGATAACACTGAGAAAATGGGCGGTCCAGCGAGGCCAGAGGGGTCCTTTGGCGACTTCAGAAGTTTCCTCTCCACATGTGACTTGTATGATCTAAAACACACAGGAAATTACCTCTCATGGAGGGGAAAAAGATATGAACATACAATTTTAAGCAGACTTGACAGAGTGCTAGTTACCTCAGATTGGGTGGAGGATTTCCCAGCTAGCTGGTGTAAATACCTAGAGTTTGAAGCCTCAGACCATAGGCCAATCATTACATATGTCAACCCCAAGTGGAAAAAAGGCAAAGGTCAATTCAGATTAGACAGGAAATTGAATTAGAACCCGGAAATACAAGACTTACTCAAACGTATATGGGAGAATAAGCCTGAACAAAACTTGTACCTTACTCAAACGTATATGGGAGAATAAGCCTGAACAAAACTTGTACTTCAAGCTAGCGTCCAGCAGGGGTGAGATCATATGCTAGAGCAAGAAAAACCACATGAACGCCCAGGAGGTAATTGTCAAAACCAGAGCAACACTGGAACAGGCCATGGCGGATCCCCTGCAAGAAGAAGAAAGTATTAGAGCTATAAAAGAGCAACTAGATAAGGCCTACCAAGAAGAGGAAAGTTATTGGAAGCAGAGAAGCAGACAACTGTGGCTAACTCTAGGAGAAAAGAACACAAACTACTTTCATGCGGCTACAAAAGGGCGTAGAGCTACAAACAGGTTATCAGTCATAGAGGATGAATCAGGAACAACCTACTATGAAGAAGAAGAGATAGCACAACAAGTTGCAAGTTACTACGGGAAGCTTTTTAGCTCAACAGGACCTACTTCGTTTGAAATAGTTAGTGAAGCCCTATCAGAAAAGGTCACTGAGGAAATGAACTGCTCACTAACTAAAATCCCTGAAGAGGAAGAAATAAGAGTGGCTCCCGATCCATTAATGGAGGAAAAGCCCCGGGACCTGATGGATTCCCGGCCTGCTTCTACCAAAAGACACTGGAACAGGCCATGGCGGATCCCCTGCAAGAAGAAGAAAGTATTAGAGCTATAAAAGAGCAACTAGATAAGGCCTACCAAGAAGAGGAAAGTTATTGGAAGCAGAGAAGCAGACAACTGTGGCTAACTCTAGGAGAAAAGAACACAAACTACTTTCATGCGGCTACAAAAGGGCGTAGAGCTACAAACAGGTTATCAGTCATAGAGGATGAATCAGGAACAACCTACTATGAAGAAGAAGAGATAGCACAACAAGTTGCAAGTTACTACGGGAAGCTTTTTAGCTCAACAGGACCTACTTCGTTTGAAATAGTTAGTGAAGCCCTATCAGAAAAGGTCACTGAGGAAATGAACTGCTCACTAACTAAAATCCCTGAAGAGGAAGAAATAAGAGTGGCTCCCGATCCATTAATGGAGGAAAAGCCCCGGGACCTGATGGATTCCCGGCCTGCTTCTACCAAAAGAACTGGAACATCATGAAAGAAACCTTAATGCATGAGGTTCAGAAATTTTTTATCTCAGGGCAGATGGATACAAGACTCAATAAAACCAACGTATGCCTCATACCAAAAGGACAGGGAGCCAAGAAAGTTGCTGACTACAGGCCCATTGCTCTCTGCAATGTTACCTACAAAATCATTGCAAAGATCATAACCTTAAGACTGAGACCTATCATGGATTCCCTAATCTCAGAGAACCAGTCCGCATTTGTGCCAGAGAGCCATTCTGGACAATGTGCTAATCACCCATGAGACGCTGCATTTCCTGAAAAACTCAACAGCGAAAAAGAATGGCTACATTGCAGTTAAGACGGACATGAGCAAAGCATACGCAGTTAAGACGGACATGAGCAAAGCATACGATAGGATTGAATGGCCCTTCCTAGAAGCTGTCCTCACTAGACTGGGGTTTAATAACACATGGACTAACTGGATCCTACAATGCGTGACATCAGTCTCATACCAGTATCTAATAAATGGTAAACCCACAGGAGAGGTGCGTCCACAACGAGGTCTCAGACAAGGTGACCCCCTATCTCCATACCTTTTCATACTGTGTGGAGAAGTGCTATCAGGCCTATGTCAAAAAGCACAAGAAACAGGGGCTATGAGTGGAATAAGAGTATCTAGAGGGAGTCCCAGAGTAAACCACTTGTTATTTGCAGATGACACCATGTTTTTCTCTAAGGCAAATACTCAAAGCTGCAGGAAACTGAAGGAAATCCTAGAGAAATATGAATCAGCATCGGGACAGAAAATAAATGTGGACAAATCATCTGTTACCTTCTCCTCCAAAACTCCTAGCACTCAGAAAGAAGAGGTCAAACAGATTTTAGGTATTACAAAGGAAGGAGGCGTTGGGAAATACCTAGGACTCCCAGAGCACTTTGGAAGGAAAAAGAAGGACCTATTCACTTCAATTGTGGACAGAATCCGACAGAGGGCCCTAAGTTGGGCATCTAAACAACTTTCCAGTGCTGGGAAATATGTGATGTTGAAATCGGTCTTAACCTCTATCCCAACCTATGCTATGTCATGCTTTAAAATCCCAATGAGCCTTGCAAAGAGAATACAATCGGCTTTAACCAGGTTTTGGTGGGATTCAAATACGGGAAAAAAGAAGATATGTTGGGTCAGATGGGGAACTTTGGCAAAGCCTAAGGGGCTGGGAGGTTTAGGCTTCAGAGAGATCCAGGACTTTAATGATGCTTTGTTAGCAAAGAATAGCTGGAGGATCATCAATAATCCAGAGAGCCTAATCAGCAGGGTTTTGTTAGGGAAGTATTGTCGGCACTCTAGCTTCCTAAAGGTAACAGCCCCTGCTAATTGCTCACATGGCTGGAGAAGTGTTTTAGTAGGCCGAGACGTTTTAAACAAGAACCTAATTAAGGTGGTGGGAACTGGTGAGTCAATAAAGGTATGGTCTGACCCATGGCTGCAACTCCCAAATCCATCACCACCAGTTGGACCGCTGACCCATGGCTGCAACTCCCAAATCCATCACCACCAGTTGGACCGGCTACAAAAAACGGAAAGAACCTAAAGGTGGCATATCTGATTGATCAAAGAACAAAGGATTGGAACTATGAGCAGGTTACCTCCATGTTTCCCCTATTGAGTAAGGAGATCCTCAGTATTAAACCTAGCAGAAGCTCGGAACCAGACTCTTATGCATGGCTCTCCACACCAAATGGCCACTACTCAACCAAATCAGGATACTACCTCCTAGCTAAAGAACGAGAGGAAGCTGAGAGAACTAATACTAGCTACCAGTGGATCCCTAAACTCTGGAACCTAAAAGTCTCTCCAAAGGTACGAATTTTCTTATGGAAAATGCTGAATAACGCACTGCCCACTGGAGAAAATTTGCAGATAAGAGGAATAAGTCAGGAGACCTTCTGTCCACATTGCAACCAGATTGAGTCACTGGAACATCTATTCCTAGACTGTGAATACGTGAAAGAGGTCTGGAAAAGGGCACCATTTCTCCAGCAAATTGAGCACACGCAGGGGTTATCCTTAAACCAGATCATCCAACAGGAAGTGAAAAACAAGGTGCTCCCACCTACGGGCCTAAGCTACACAGATTTACTACCCTGGATATGCTGGAGTGTATGGAAAGCGAGGAATCTACTAATATTCCAAAAGAGAGGGACAACTAGTGCAGAATGTCTATCATCAGCTATAAGAGCAGCAAAGGAATGGGAAGAAGCACAGAATAAGATCGAGACTAACCACCTAAACATTCCCAAAATACAAAAGGCGGCCTCAGAGATTGAAGTTCTTACCGATGCGGCTTGGAGTGAAGAACGATGGGAAGCAGGTGTAGGATGGATAATCCGATACCCTCACTGGGAACGTGCTGAATCGGGATCGCTATTCCTGAAAAATATAGCATCACCAATTCAGGCTGAAGCATGTGGAATCCTGGCGGGAATTAAAGCAGCTGTAAACAAAGGAATTAGAAAGTTTACCCTGAAATCGGACTCTCTGGAGCTAATCCAGATGTTGCAATCGGAGACTGTAATTCGAAAAATCCATGCCACCGCAGCTGATATCAGAGCTCTCTCCAGATCGTGTGATGAGATCGTCTTCCAACACATTCCTAGATTGGAAAATTTCCAGACGGATTACCTTGCAAAAGAATGTCTTTTACTTTCGCAGTTTGATGTTGATGGGATTAATTGAATGTCTTTTACTTTCGCAGTTTGATGTTGATGGGATTAATTACCCAATTGGGCCTATTATTAGGCTGTAAACTCTTTAATTAAGTAATGAAAAGTTTGACCAAAAAAAAACTTTCAAGTCTTAATAAAAGTGCAATATAGCCTTTGAGGATATTAACAACCTGGCTCTCTCTCTTTAACAGTGTTAAAGAGAAGTAACGGAATATTAAACTAATGTTTTACTTAGTAAAAAACGACACACATGTCATAATTCATGTCATTTTGGTTTTAAAAAACTACACAGTTCAATCTAATATCTCTAATGGACGTTTGCTCTTGTGAAAATAAAATCCATTTGGGAAAAAAATTAGGTCAGTCATCTCTCTCAATTCGGGGTTTTCATCTCTCAATGCAGGTTTGTTTTCGATCTTTATTTAATCCGCATACTTAGTCTCGATGATTCGATCTTCTATTAGTTGGATTCCTTTTTCTTGGTAAGATTTGTATGTATAAAGTATTTATCTCTCTGTCTCTTTGATGCCTTCGTACATTCTTTTTTTTTTTTTTTTATAAGTGAACTTGATCTTTAGTAATGGGTTGATACTTATTTTTTTATACATTCTTTTTTTTTTTTTTTTATAAGTGAACTTGATCTTTAGTAATGGGTTGATACTTATTTTTTTAAAAAAAATTCCTGATTTCTATTTCTGATTTTCCAATTTCTCATCTTGTATGTGTTGCGGTGTTAAAATTTTGTAATTACTTTGGATAAATGACATGTGTGCTGTTTTTTTTCCAAGTAACAGACGAGTTTATATTTTTTAATTAATATTCTGTTAATTTCTTAACACCGTTAAGTGATACCATATATCATGAAGGTTATAATGTGGTTTTATTAGAGCAACTCCATTAGTGAACTTCCCTAAGTTCCTTAAAACAAAAAGGATAATAATATTTTAAAAAAATTTAACAATTAAATAAATGAAAATATTAATTTAGAAGAGTTGTCTATTCACAACTTGACACATACCAATAAAATCTCTAAACTCCAATCCTTAAATCTCCTAAATAACATACTCTTTTCAACTCTCTATAAAATCTCTAAACTCCAATCCTTAAATCTCCTAAATAACATACTCTTTTCAACTCTCTCTCCTTTCTTCCAATTTTTTATTATTATTAATTGTTAACATACTCATTAACAAACCCCCATTGGAGATGATCTTAAGACTTGAAAGTTTAATTTGCATTTTTTTGGAGGTAATGGGTTGTTTTGCAAACTTTTATTAGGTGGAGGGTTTTTTTGCAGAAAAAACTTTTATAAAATAATTTTTCAAGGTGTCAAGTTCAACCGGCGACTCGAA
>CM071718.1:14829267-14842978 GCA_036630335.1 Physaria fendleri | reverse complement strand
TGAAATTTCAATATCATACGAAAATAATTAATTCAAAATAGTCATCTATCACAAAATCTTATGTTTACATTGTTTAAATTATTATTATAAAAAATATTTTTAAAAGTTTATAACTTAACTTATAATTATAAAATTTATGCATATTTTGAATGGTTTTCTTTATATTGTTATTTTGGAATATTTCATATTCATATTTCCATATGATATTGTTATTTTGGAACAGTTTTTTGCATAAGATTACATGATTTTATAATATAAAATAATGTTATGATTTTCTAAAAACAATTTTTAGTATAATAGTATTATATTATCTATACATTTTAATATTTATATAATTTAATTTATAGTTTAAAAAATATAAAGGTCAAAATCAGATGTTTTAAATTCTATAAACTGCCTGGAGTTACAACTCTAATTTTAAAAGTAAAACTAGGAACTGAGCTTATCGAAAATATGGAAGTTGATTTGATTAATATATAAGAAATAGTACGCAAATTGATCATTTTGTGCAAATTTGCAAGTCAAATTGTGTTTATTAAAAATAATCACAAACATTGTCTTATAAGGATTATGCCTCAAAATATTGTTAGGTTATAAAAGACTAATAATACCTTACATTACATACCATCAACGAAATCAGCCAAACAATCTCTTTGTTGAAAAGCAATCATCCTCTCAGAAATATCATACCCAACAGCATAATCAACAAGAGCAGATGCTCCAAGCACATTAATCCTTTCATCATCATCTTCCATGGAAGATCTAACCAAAGCCACGCAGAGAGAAGATGGACTGTCTTGGATATAAAGTCCTTTGTTTGAGATTATTAAATCGAATCTTTGAAAATGGAGAGTGAGTTTGGGCAATGACTCTATCTCTAAGTCGAGATCGGTTGTGAAACACATTAGTTCGTTCACTTCGTATGCGATCGTTGGTCCTATCTGTGTTGTTAGCTGGGCTTGTACGGTGTCGTATAGTGATGGCTCGAGACTTGTGTAGTATGTCCCAATATCTATTGCTATTTCATTACTCACATTGCTTCTCATTCTAATTGGAAAAAAGTTCATTAGAAAACAAACATAATGGATTAACATTAAGACAAAAAGAAGACTGATTGATTCCCATAAACTTGTTTTTCTTACATATAAAATTATTATTACTATTTTAACAATGTTTTTGCGAATTTTTTAATATAAAATATATAAAGCAAACTCAAAACCCAAAATAATGGCTATGATTAGGTAACAATGAGAAGTTAAATGACTAAATAAATATTATTATTTTTTTTTACAAAAAAAACTTATTTAACTAAGAACTCGTATAAGAAATTAAGAACGTAATCTTTAGAATCAATAATCTTTCCGAACCAAATAAAAACTATGTATAAAAAAAAGTAAATTTGTATTATGTGAATCAGTAAATACAATTACATTCACTATGATGAATTAAACTCACTATTTTTTTACTATTTAGTTATCTCAAGAGCTTGACTTATTAAGAATCTGTTGTTGAATTGTATATTTTATCAAATGTTAACTAGCTTTAATGGATTAATTCAAGAAAAATATATTGAAAGATGTATTTATATACCTTTGTTGGCTAAGACTAATCCCGAAGAGACTAAGGTGATATGAGTAAGCTTCCGTCCCCGTCATGTTTAACATCGGAACCAGCACCATATCCCTGCCGTACGCAGCCACTGATCCGAGCCGAATATAGTTACGCGAGCCCGCAGTAGAAGGCCAAAGACAATGAGAAAATCTAGTGAGACGAAGCTGAGAAAGAAGAGAAAAACGATGAGTCGTTAAACTCAATCTCCCATCAACACCACCTTCATCTTCCTCGGGTGAATTAGGATTACTAGTCCCGCAGCCAAAGACAAACCCACGAACTAAAGAAAGAGAGTTTTCTTGGTCAGTTATTGAGGAAGTTAACTGAAGTGTGTCGGAAACTAGGTAGCCTGAACTAGTGGGTGAGAGTTCGTAACGGCAGAAGTCTGATGGTGTGCAGAGAAGAGAGAGTGGTGTTGTTGTTGTTGTGTTGTAATGGTTTGTTGAGTTGGGTGAGATATGAGGACAGAGAGATGAGTTATTACATGAGATTGCGGAGAAAGTGTTGGAAGATTTGTCTGAAAGTGGGCATTGTTGGTTATTGTCGTTATCGAGATATGTGAGATGTGTAGAAGAGTCTAGTTTGAGGTTGAAAGTTTGAGTTGGGGTTCCGATGGTGAGTTGAATGTAGAGATTGGATTCGAAAGGTAAGAAGAAGCCGTTTGGTTGATCATTAGAGAGATCGTCTTCAAGGGTAGAGTTATGAGTTTGTACAATGAAGAGAAGAAGAAGAAGAAACAAGAGTTGATTTGATGAAACCATGTTTATTTGAAGAGAAGAAGAAGAAGAAACAAGAGTTGATTTGATGAAACCATGTTTATTTGGACAATATGGGTTTTGTGTAGTTTAGTCCTCCCTATACATTCTAAATTATAAGCTATATAGTATTATATATTTGCGAATTGTATTACATTATTTTAAGACATCATTATAGAACTTTATTAATTACTTAACTGAAGAGTTAACTAATCATTATTTAATAATGTTGGCTTTTGCACCTTGCATGAAACTGTAATAATGTTTTTCATGTTAATATGGTTGCAATCTTAAGCTGCCTAGGTTTTTTTTTTTTTTTTTTATATTGTACTTCTAATTAATTATAGTTTTTATTTTATTTTTTATTTTATTTTAGAACTAAATTTTTTGTACTTTTATGTTATACAAGTATAGATTATTAATAATTTATTTAATAAAAGTCAAATTCATAACAATACCATATGTAGAACAATAATTGATAAATAACAAAACAATATAATAGTATTTATTTATTTTTCTTTCAAAATTTTCTGAAATCATAATTCATGTGGCATGTGTGGTTTATATATTTAGGTGGGTGAGTTGGTTCATAAACGCATCTACCATGATAAGCATATATATTAAATATTTTCTAATAGTATTGATATTTTTAGCTACATTTGAATAAAAAGTAAGCATTTTTAGATTGAACATTATATATTTTCAGATATATACTTAAATTTGGATACTTTCAACTATCTATGGTTCAATACAGAGATTTAAGACCCGTTCGTCTTTAATTTTATTTTCTAGACGAAATTCTTACGTTAAGCTCTCACCTAACTCCAAAAGTTCGAGTCTTCTTTTCTGGTTACCGACATTAGATTATTCAAAACGTAGAATTTTCTTATTTTCACGCTTTGTTTATTTATGCGGAATTCGCGATTTCGTCGCATCAATTCTGGGTCATTCCAGGTGAATTTGTTTTGCTTTCTAAGAATCTCTGTTTTACGATCTTGATTATCTGTTTTCTAGCTTATTTTCATTATTTGGGATTTCTGATTTTCCAATTTCTCATCTTATGATCTGGGGTCTGTGTTTACTTTCGATTAATAACTGGAAAAGAACTCAAATTTTGATCTGATTTCGTTTTGTAGAATAAACGGTGGTGGTCAGTAGTGTTGGATTGTTTGTCATCGTTTTTCATCAGACTCTCAGCAATTCTACAGAGACTTTATCATAAATTTGTACCAATGGGTTGGGGAAACATATATAGAAGACGTATGAAAGTTTTCTCAGTAGCGATACTTATTTACCTCGATTACAAGGTAAGCTTTTGAATCTGTTTTTCTCATTTCATCTCTAACTTTGTGTGTGTCAGTGTTAAAAGTTCTGATTCTGTGAATGAAGGGTGTTCAACAAAAGGAAAAGTGGATTAAGAAGCCCAAAGTTCCTGCTTTATGGGAAAGAGCTCATGAGCGTAATGCTAAGAGGGTTTTCCCATGATAGATGAATGGTGCAATGAAGCTCCAAGAGAACTAGACTTCAATATTGAAGCTGGTATGCTGATAGATGAATGGTGCAATGAAGCTCCAAGAGAACTAGACTTCAATATTGAAGCTGGTATGCAGCACTTGCATAGATAATTTACTGTTTCAAAGCTTGTGATTGCCTTCCATAATCAAGTTCTTCGGATGTGCTTGTGATTCTGAGATAAAATTTGCTGATCTAATATTCATTTATGTCAATTCTGTTGTGTCTTTGAATTCCTTTCCTAGTTTGAGCATCTATCAGCTTCATGCTTAAACACACTCCTAAATGCATTTTCATGAATTTTCCCTTTTTTTTGGGTCAATGTGTAGAGAATACTCGAGCTGTATCCAGGAATCTCAGGTGCAAGAAGACAAATGATGACGTTAGAAGTGCCAATCAAGTTGATGTCTTAATTCCAGATATAGTTCAGGTTCATATCTCTTGCGCTCTCTTCCTGTTCTGAACATACAGACATACAGAAATTCATGTGCCTTTTTAAGTCTAGGATGGAAACATCAATCCCCTTGATGAAAATCAAAAAGGACACCCAAATACTAAAAGAATTATCTATATTTATTGACCAGTCATGTTAACTGATGGTAATTCTGTAGCTTGGTATCTCTGATGCTGCATGTTGTCTATATATGGTATTGCTTATAAAATGCATTAGGATAAGTAGTGGACCAATGTAGCAAATGTGTAACACAAATTTTCAAGATATTCAGCTTACACTTCAACTCACCATTAGATTTAATGAATTTAGAATCTGTGTGTAACACAAATTTTCAAGATATTCAGCTTACACTTCAACTCACCATTAGATTTAATGAATTTAGAATCTGATTGCTGGTTTTTCCTTTTTTCGTTTTCCTACTACTTCTGTCTTACACCTTCTCGATTGCTCTAAATGGCAGTCTTCTGAGAGTTTTTCGTTTTCCTACTACTTCTGTCTTACACCTTCTCGATTGCTCTAAATGGCAGTCTTCTGAGAGTGTACTTATTCTTGAATACATGGATGGTATTCGTTTGAATGATATGGAATCTCTAGATGCTTATGGTGTGGACAAACAAAAGATCATTGAAGAGATCACTCGTGCATATGCCCATCAGATATATGTAGATGGATTTTTCAATGGCGACCCTCATCCCGGTATGGTCCTCATGATTATATTTTTTTGGAGTTTGCCTATTGTTTTCTGTATTATAACCACCATCTTGCTTAGACGTACGGTCATCATATGATAGAATTATATCTACTCTGTTTTGCAGGAAATTTTCTTGTTAGTAAGGAACCACCACATCGTCCTATCTTACTTGATTTTGGGCTTACAAAGAAAATCTCACACTCCTTGAAACAAGCCCTAGCCAAAATGTTTCTTGCATCGGCAGAGGTTTGTGAAAGTTTATGCAATTCTGTTATGATTAGTGAAATAGAAAAAAAGTTTATGCAATTCTGTTATGATTAGTGAAATAGAAAATACTGATTTTATAGGAAAGAGAACTGAATTACAAATGCAATTCTGTTATGATTAGTGAAATAGAAAATACTGATTTTATAGGAAAGAGAACTGAATTACAAATCTCTAGAGATTAGTAAAACCCTAGTGAGTTCTTGATGGAGTTACTCCCTATCCTCTTCAAATTTACTTAGCCAAAAGATGAACATCTCTTTCTTCCTCAACACTTACTAATACTAGCTACTAATGGGCTTATTTAGATAGAATAATTAAAAGACTAAGATTGCTAATAGAGGCCCACGAACTCTTCTTAGCTAGCTTCTCTACTTCAATTTTCTTGTCTTGCTCACTTGATGCGTACGAGTACTGGCTAGCTGTGTAATATCATTCATATCAAATACATCTCTCTTTTCACCTTGTCCTACCCAACCCATTAGTTCATCAGGATGTTAGAGTTTTTAACAGTCGAACAAACTGCAAAAAAAACAGAAAATGAAAAAAACCAGAGCCAACTGCACTCTGGTTGTGAATATTTCATATTTTGTAGTCTTGCCACAGGTTGAGTTTGTAATTGCTTTATGTGACAGGGAGATCAAGTGGCGCTTTTGTCTGCCTTTGCAGAAATGGGACTGAAGCTGCGTCTTTATGTGACAGGGAGATCAAGTGGCGCTTTTGTCTGCCTTTGCAGAAATGGGACTGAAGCTGCGTCTTGACCTGCCAGATCAGGCAATGAGCGTGTCAAGTCTCTTTTTTCGATCTTCAACTCCCTCAAATGAAGCTCTGGTAACTAAATTTCTTTCTTTCTTTCATAGCCTGCTTTCTCTATAGGGGTAACTTTAGTGGATCCGCTCTTACAGATTCCTCTCTTAATAGAAAACACTAAAAACCCTAAACGATCAAAGAACAAAAAATATGAAAGATATACAAGAGAAGATGCAGCTCAGCGAGAAAGAAGTTAAACGCTTCAATCCGGTAAGCATTAATTTCTTTCAACAATATGCCTTCTTAGTGACCATTAGTATGTAAGCGAAAACATTTTATGCAGATAGATGCATTTCCTGGTGATATTGTTATTTTTGCAAGGGTCATTAATCTACTCAGAGGTATGATATGTGAATCATACTACTTTACCTCATTACATCAAAGGATTGGATCAATTAAATTAATTTGCCACTTATCTACTTACTTATTTTGTCTTTTTTTTTAGGACTTTCATCTACTATGAATGTTCGGATCGTTTATCTGGACATCATGAGACCATTTGCGGAATCTGTTCTGTTGGGGTAAACCTCCTTTGAATATTGCATTTCATTTCGTCATTTCCTTGTAAGATATCTCGTACCAAAATAAAGTTATTTTGCAGGAGTATTAGCCGAGGACCAACAGTAGATGCTCACTGGATACATGACTCGCCAATCCATTCTGATGTAGAATCTAAACTGAGGAAGCTGCTCGCTGAGCTTGGGAGTATCCAGAAAATTCTTGGAATTCAGGTGAGTAACGCTCTTTAACTGTTGGTTTGCAAAGCATATTTTGTTTGAGTTTACCTTTGGTTCAACTCAGCTGTGTTTGTTTTAGGTATGTGCCTATAAAGATGGGAAAGTCATTATTGACACTGCTGCTGGAGTGCTTGGAAGATATGACCCACGTCCAGTTCAACCTGATAGTTTATTTCCTGTTTTCTCTGTGACAAAGGGTGTCACTGCTGGAATGATACATTGGCTTGTCGACAAAAGGTGAGAAACAGCATTACAAGCTTTCAAATTTTTCATGTCTTCATTTCACACTCCCTTGCATTCCAAATCAGCTTCCAGTGTTACATATTGGTCTCATTGTTAATTTCATGATATCGTTTGCAGAACTCATATTTAGTCATACTTTAGTAATGTTAAGTATTAAAATATACAGATTATGTGACAGGGAGATCAAGTGGCGCTTTTGTCTGCCTTTGCAGAAATGGGACTGAAGCTGCGTCTAGACCTGCCAGATCAGGCAATGAGCGTGTCAAGTCTCTTCTTTCGATCTTCAACTCCCTCAAATGAAGCTCTGGTAACTAAATTTCTTTCTTTCTTTCATAGCCTGCTTTCTCTATAGGGGTAACTTTAGTGGATCCGCTCTTACAGATTCCTCTCTTAATAGAAAACACTAAAAACCCTAAACGATCAAAGAACAAAAAATATGAAAGATATACAAGAGAAGATGCAGCTCAGCGAGAAAGAAGTTAAACGCTTCAATCCCGTAAGCATTAATATCTTTCAACTATATGCCTTCTTAGTGACCATTTGCATGTAAGTGAAAACATTTTATGCAGATAGATGCATTTCCTGGTGATATTGTTATTTTTGCAAGGGTCATTAATCTACTCAGAGGTATGATATGTGAATCGTACTACTTTACCTCATTACATCAAAGGATTGGATCAATTATATTAATTTGCCACTTATGTACTTATTTATTTTGTCGTCTTTTTTAGGACTTTCATCTACTATGAATGTTCGGATCGTTTATCTGGACATCATGAGACCATTTGCGGAATCTGTTCTGTTGGGGTAAACCTCCTTGGAATATTGCATTTCATTTCGTCATTTCCTTGTAAGATATCTTGTACGAAGATAAAGTTATTTTGCAGGAGTATTAGCCGAGGACCAACAGTAGATGCCCACTGGATACATGACTCGCCAATCCATTCTGATGTAGAATCTAAACTGAGGAAGCTGCTCGCTGAGCTAGGGAGTATCCAGAAAATTCTTGGAATTCAGGTGAGTAACGCTCTTTAACTGTTGGTTTGCAAAGCAGATCTTGTTTGAGTTTACCTTTGGTTCAACTCAGCCGTGTTTGTTTAGGTATGTGCCTATAAAGATGGGAAAGTCATTATTGACACTGCTGCTGGAGTGCTTGGAAGATATGACCCACGTCCAGTTCAACCTGATAGTTTATTTCCTGTTTTCTCTGTGACAAAGGGTGTTACTGCTGGAATGATACATTGGCTTGTCGACAAAAGGTGAGTAACAGCATTACAAGCTTTCAAATTTTTCATGTCTTCATTTCACACTCCCTTGCATTCCAAATCAACTTCCAGTGTTACATATTGGTCTCATTGTTAATTCCATGATATCGTTTGCAGAACTCATATTTAGTCATACTTTAGTAATGTTAAGTATTAAAATATACAGAATTGCCTTTCATTTCAATACCTCGGTTTTGTGTTTCAGGTCCATCATGTGCTTAACCATACATCTGGACTGCACAGTGCCTTTGACCCTGTAGGAGAAAATCCTCTGCTTATTTGTGACTGGGATGAATGTTTGAAACGGATTGCTAATACATCACCTGAAACAGAGCCTGGCAGTCAGCAGTTCTATCACTATCTCACGTTTGGATGGCTATGTGGTGGAATCCTTGAGGTATATTAGTCAGTTTATTCATTGTTTAAGCATAAGACTTTTGCAAATATCCAAGTTGTAACTTTTTCTCTTACCTATGTTGAACAGTATGCTTCTGGAAAGAAATTCCAGGAGATCCTTGAAGAGTCCATTGTTAAACCCCTAAAGATTGATGGAGAACTGTACATTGGAATTCCCCCAGGTAAATGGTAACAGTCTAACAGACATTGTAAACTAGGTTACGAGCTTTATTAAGAATTATCTAACATCTTATTATAGGTGTTGAATCTAGGCTTGCCACACTGACAGTGGACACTATTAAGAATTATCTAACATCTTATTATAGGTGTTGAATCTAGGCTTGCCACACTGACAGTGGACACCGATGAACTGAGCAAGCTTTCGTCCATTGCCAGTAGTCAACCTGAGCTTCCTTCCACATTTCAGCCTAACAGGATCGTACAAATGGCAACCACCTTGCCAGTCTTATTTAACACATTGAATGTGCGGAGAGCCATAATCCCTGCAGCAAATGGTCATTGCTCTGCTCGTGCACTTGCAAGGTACTATGCAGCCCTAGCAGATGGTGGCCTAGTGCCACCTCCACATTCCTCTTTTTCCCAGCCACCACTAGGTAGCCACACCCATGTTCCGAAATTCACATCGTTGAAAGACGCAACAAACAAGAGAAAGGGCAAGGAGATGGCAGCTACAGAAAAGCTTAAACCAAAAGATCATAAAGAGAGGAAGTATTATGAAGAGACGCAGTTTATGAGTGCTAGTAGCAGCAGAGAGTCAAATACAGAAAGTATAGCCAGGCTAGTTGATACTAGCAGTTCTGCTGGCACTGAGATCAGTAGCGATGATCATCATGATGATATTCACAATATGTTTAGCAACCCGAGGATCCATGATGCTTTTATGGGTGTTGGAGATTACAGTGACTTGGTAATACCTGATGGGAAGTTTGGACTTGGTTTTAAGCGCGGCTTTTCACAAGATGGGTCTCTGGTTGGCTTTGGCTGATGGGAAGTTTGGACTTGGTTTTAAGCGCGGCTTTTCACAAGATGGGTCTCTGGTTGGCTTTGGACATGCGGGGCTTGGAGGATCAACAGGCTTCTGTGACATCAAAAACAGGTTTTCCATTGCAGTAACACTAAACAAGATGTCTATGGGAGGTGTTACGGCTGATATTATGAAGCTGGTTTGCTCAGAATTGAATATCCCTTTGCCTAAAGACTACTCCGTTTCAAGTGCTTTAGGTCCAGATTCGGAGATGAGTTCGCCTCTAATCAACTAAGGATGATTTTATCCGTAAGTTTTGCGTGGTCACGTTTCCATATATATATATATACCGGTCTCCTTAAATATAGCTAAGAGACATTACTGGAAAGTAAAGTGTTTTTGTTTGTTTGTCTGTGCTAAAAGGAACTGCTTTTCGAGCAATTCCCTTGTGATAATGTAATGTATCAGTCGTATACGATTTACAGGATTTAGAGATATGAAGTTTATGTTACACACAAACATGACGAGCAATTCCCTTGTGATAATGTAATGTATCAGTCGTATACGATTTACAGGATTTAGAGATATGAAGTTTATGTTACACACAAACATGAACTAGTTTAATCTGCTTTAATGTATGTTTCTAGTTCTACAGTGATGCACATACAGGAACAAAGCTGAGTAATCACTACATGTTGTGAATAAAGAGAGTCATGGCCAAATGTCCGAGACACAGCTAACAGCTTCACTGGATAGATTACCAAGTCCAGGGCTTGAGGTCTGCCCAGAAAGTAAATTGAATATCCCTTTGCCTAAAGACTACTCCGTTTCAAGTGCTTTAGGTCCAGATTCGGAGATGAGTTCGCCTCTAATCAACTAAGGATGATTTTATCCGTAAGTTTTGCGTGGTCACGTTTCCATATATATATATATACCGGTCTCCTTAAATATAGCTAAGAGACATTACTGGAAAGTAAAGTGTTTTTGTTTGTTTGTCTGTGCTAAAAGGAACTGCTTTTCGAGCAATTCCCTTGTGATAATGTAATGTATCAGTCGTATACGATTTACAGGATTTAGAGATATGAAGTTTATGTTACACACAAACATGAACTAGTTTAATCTGCTTTAATGTATGTTTCTAGTTCTACAGTGATGCACATACAGGAACAAAGCTGAGTAATCACTACATGTTGTGAATAAAGAGAGTCATGGCCAAATGTCCGAGACACAGCTAACAGCTTCACTGGATAGATTACCAAGTCCAGGGCTTGAGGTCTGCCCAGAAAGTATCATTCCAGGGAACAAAGAATGATCACTGTGAAATGTAATGGGAGGTAAGATATTTCCAGTATAGTGCTGGCTGTTAATGGAGTGTGGTAGTGGACTTAGATGAGTTTGTAGAAGTTGATTCAAGCTACTAGTGAAGGAACCTCTAGCTACCAAGTCTTCTGCAAGTTTCACCTGTAAAGTTACTTAACTTAGAACATTCCAAATGGTGATAGATTGAGAGAGCAAATGTCTATCATAGATATACCTTGACTCTCAGAGTTTCAACATCTGATTTGAGAACTCTATTATTTGTTCCAGCGCTACGAAACTGTTGTGTTGCGTCTATGAGATGCTTGTACAGTGTTGAGTTCTCTCCTTTCAATGAATCAACCTTGAAGAAAACATCAAGGTCATCATCAAGACATAACTCCCAAAATCAAATCATCAAACCAACCTACTTGTGTTAACCTTACCTGAGATTCAAGATCTTCCAAGTACTCTTTCTGCCTTCTCCTCGACCTCCTTGCTGATTCTTTGTTTTGATACATCCTAAGTTCACAGCAAAAAAAAGTGTGATCACAATTTGTGTCTTTCTCTATCTCTTTCT
Source organism: Physaria fendleri (assembly GCA_036630335.1). Lineage (NCBI taxonomy): Eukaryota > Viridiplantae > Streptophyta > Magnoliopsida > Brassicales > Brassicaceae > Physaria > Physaria fendleri. The sequence goes on along the minus strand of CM071718.1, from coordinate 14,831,379 downwards.
CTCTCTCTGTGTTATATCTAGCTTTTTAACAATATCATACACACCTTCTCATACGTTTTAGATCATTAGGATCATAAATCATTTCAGATTGACCAGCTTCTGTCTCTGCATCATCTTCATCAGAGTGATCATGAAAAGACCCACTTGTGGTTCTCTTAGCTTCTCCTCTTGCCTCATGTTTATTTGCTGATACTGCTCTATTAGCTGATAGATTCTCTTTGCAGATAAGAGCAATACAAGTGAACATTCATACAAACTACAACAACACTTATTTTATTTTTTTGGTAAATGACAACAACACTTATTACATACACATACCGCAGCAAGACTCTTATTACAATCTCTAGATCTTGATATAGACACAAGCAACAACAGTACGAACAAGAGAGAATAGATGGAAGAAACCGAAACCAAAGACTAACCAGGTTGATGAGATCAAAAGAAGGATCAAAAGGGCTAGTGTCAAGAACAGATTCTTGTCTGGATAAAGCAGAAGAAGATAAGAAGTTAGTGAGATACTCTTGTAGATCCAACTCAGAAGCAGTTCTCTTCATGCTCATGTCTTTGGCTGTGTAACCATCCATGTGAAGTGTGAACACAGAAAAAGAAGTAAATTTGGTGGGAAAAGAGAAGAGGGGAAGAGTAAGTTGTGACAGACATCTTCTTTATATAAGACTCTCTTCTTTACAATAAAGTTGTAAAAAGCTTCTTCTTAATGGCTAAGCAAATTTGAAGTGGCTTTGTCAATGCCTCTTTTTCTTTAGTGACAAACCTTTTTTCTCCATCAACTTTTCTTTCTTTTGATTTACACTTGCTTTAAAATGTTAAAATATTTCACAGCAAAACGATTAAAAGACACATAGTAGGAAATGTGTATTTAAAAAGAATGAAAAGTTATTTAGATAAGGAAATAGAATTGATCCAAAAGCATTTTAGAATAGCTTTTTACTAGGAGTATATCTTTTTACATGAACTAGAACATTGGAACTTAGTGGACTACAAAAGTTCACGATCTATTTAATCTCAACCGTTAAATATTATAATTTTAATTTTCATTTGATAAATATAGAATTCATAGAAAAATATATATAATTTGATGAAATTAATAGTATTGAACATTTGTTATCAATCAAAAATACTTCTAGATTTATATATATATATATATATATATTGTTGATAAATTTCTGGTTTTATTAACTAATTTGATTAATATAAGTTACAAAATGTTTTTTTGTTTGTTTTAAGTATTATTTTAGCTAAAGTTGAAATCACTAAAGATATGATTGTTACTTACATTGTACTAAATATACACGAGCAATTCAAAACTAAAATTTTGTAGAAAAATTAGCTATTAGATATTAGTGTTAAATGATATTAGACATTTAAAATCTTATTATATAAAATAGAGTGCGACAACACGATAATTTACTCATTTAATACTAATATTTAAAACCAACTGATGATGAATTAGCTGCTTACATAAACAGTTCTCGTGAGCGCTCTCGTTCTTGCGAGTAAATTTAAACCACAACCTGAGGAAAGAAATGGTCCCACCCTTGTGATTTGTCTCTCTCCTGTCACTGTTTATCACTGGAGTAGTGAGATTAATCGGTGTACATCCCAATGTCCTATCATGCCTGGGGAATCAGAAAGACGACTTTAACACCTCTGACTTTGTGACTTTGTTTTAACTACCTACTCAAAGGTTAGAGGTGAACAGGGGCAGAATATGAAATCTATCAAAAATGACGATGAACTAGCTGAGTATAGAAACAATTCTCCTAGCAGACGCCATACCTATCATTCGTTGTTGTTAACCGGCCATGACGTTGATGAGAATGGTGAAGCTTTTTGGGAGCTACAGGATTGCTCGTCAAGCGGTGTTGGCAATGGTGACCGCGGTTTCGTAATGTTTTCTAGAGATGTCAATTTGGTAGCCGAATATATTATTATGAAACTGCATTCTGATTTCGAATCCGATTTCGAAAGGTGAAAGTTTATGAAACCTTGAACTTGTCCCAAGTGTTTCTACACAATTTAATTTTGCTTTGCATATTTGTAGTTGGCAGGTCTAACGATAACTTTATCTACCCTTTTAGTTGGTTAGTATTA
>CM071718.1:14818831-14828962 GCA_036630335.1 Physaria fendleri | reverse complement strand
GATTTAAAATTTAATTTTTTGAATATTTAAAATTATTATATCTAAATTTTCAAGTAAATATTGTAGATAAGGATGAACAAAATTTTCAATATATGATAAACAAGGTTGAGGAGTAGCCAAATTTATTTTCCAAAAAAGATGCGTTGAAAGTTTGAAATAATAAGGCATTATGTCCTTTATGTTGAGGAGATCCAAAATTATTTTCCAAAAAAGATATGCTGAAAGCTTGAAATGGTAAGGCATTATGTCCTTTATTTTTTCTGTGTGACTATGTATACTCTTTATTTTTTCCATGATTCTCTTTAGCTCTTCGCTCTTGTTGCATCTTTCTCTTCCACATGTGCTTTCTTATCGGTTTACCCAAATATATATAATTAATAATTATATATATTTTTTGTTCTTAGTCAAACAAAAAAACTTGAATTGAGATGAACTAATTTTGGGAGATTCCATTATCATATTATTGATTGAGTTGTATCGATCTACATCTATCTATCGTAAGTTTAGCCAAGTGGAGTGTGGGCCAACTTTTATAGGTTGAATAAGTACTTTAACATGTTCATGATGAAGAAAGAATATTCGCCTTTATAATTATAATCAAAGACTTCTCAAACTACCCACTGACTAAAATAACTTGACGGTTTGACTAAGAAGTTATGGCCTAGTAATAAAACAAATTCGAGTCACCGTGAGAATAAGTGAAGAACCACTTTAAGTCCTCTTAAAAGAAAAAAAAAATGACTTGACAACCTTATTTATATTAAAGGAGGCAAAAAATTTTTTAGATATTATAAGTTTTAGGTTCATTGAAATTTTGGCTCGGTCAAATACAAACGGAAACTAAAAAACACTAAATACAATCCGGTGTGCCGGTGAAGATGCAAACTGGGTAGAAGAAAGGGTGTTGTTATTACATTTGTTTATGCGGATAACTCGGCAGAAGAAAGGGAGAAGTTGTGGGAGCATCTAATGGCTTTGTCTAATAATGGCATTATACAGAACTTTCCTTGGCTGGTTTTAGGAGACTTTAATCAAATTGTGGATTTGGAGGATTCGTTCCCAAAGACCAAGAGATTAACTAAGGGTATAGAGCAATTCAGGGAATGCATCAACACATGTAAAATGGAGGATTTGACTTACAAAGGGAATGATTATACTTGGTGGAATAAACAAGTCTGTTCTCCTATTGTCAAGAAGCTTGATCGTATCTTAGTTAATGAAGAGTGGCTACAAATGTTCAAGGATTCGTTTGGGGTTTTTGGTCCTCCTCTTGTCTCAGACCATACTCAAGGATTCGTTTGGGGTTTTTGGTCCTCCTCTTGTCTCAGACCATACACCTTCATGTGTCAAACTCGGGATGGTCAGGGAGAAGATCCTCAGGCCTTTTCACTATCAGACCTTTCTAGCTGGACACCCAACATTCTTATCCTCTGGAGAAGATCCTCAGGCCTTTTCACTATCAGACCTTTCTAGCTGGACACCCAACATTCTTATCCTCTATTGAAAGTGTCTGGTCTACCTTATGGATCCCAGGTACGTGTATGTATTCTTTCACGGAGAAGTTGAAGGTAATGAAGAAGGTTCTTAGGGACCTAAATAAGAAGCACTTCTCAGGGATAAGTGAGAGAGTCAAACAAGCAGAAGATTATCTAATGGTGTGTCAAAATGAGTTACTAACCAATCCGTCTGAAGCATTAGTGGAAGAAGAAAGAAAAAGACACAGAGACTGGTTTGTTCTTCGGGAAGCTGAAAACAAATTTCTGTGCCAGAAACTTAGGGTGGATTGGATAGATAAAGGAGACACAAACTCTAGACTTTTTCACAGAGCGATCAAAGGAAGAATAGACCAGAACAGTATTCCCTATCTACGTGATGAAGAGGGAAGAGTTCTAGATGACCCCAAGCGAATAAAGGCAGAATGTGTGTCATTCTTCAAGGGACTATTTGGTCAGGAGGGATCAGACATGACTCAGGCGGATGAAGAATTGGTCAAGAGCTCTATTCACTTTCATTGCTCTACTGAGGATAAAGAAATGTTAAGTGCTCCTTTCTCCTACCAAGAGATTGAAGCGGCATTCAAGAGGCTTCCGAAAGGAAAATCCCCAGGCCCTGATGGGTTCTCTGCTGAGTTTTACAGGGATACATGGGATATAGTGGGTAAAGAGGCAGTTGAAGCGGTCCAAGAGTTCTTTAGGTCAGGAAGATTACTCAAGCAGATCAATGCAACGGCTATCACCATGATTCCCAAACGGCCAGGAGCAGATCGTGTTGCGGAGTTCAGGCCAATTGCACTATGTAACGTGATTTACAAGGTTATTACACGACTTATTGCTGCAAGGATTAAGAAATTGCTTCCTAGGGTCATTTCCAAGAATCAGTCAGCGTTTGTTAGAGGCAGACTACTTGTGGAGAATGTGCTACTTGCTACGGAATTGGTTCAAGGATTCGAAAAGAAGGGTGGTTTGAAAAGGGGCATTCTACAAGTTGACTTGAGAAAAGCTTTTGACTCGGTTAATTGGAGTTTTGTCTTGTGTTTTCTGCAGGAAATGAAGTTTCCACCCATTTTTATTAAGTGGATCAAGGAGTGTATATTAACGGCCTCATACACAATTAAAGTCAATGGGGAGTTTTGTGGCCATTTCAAAGGAGGAAGAGGGCTGCGACAGGGTGACTCCATATCTCCACTTCTATTTGTTATGGCAATGGAAGTTTTTGGTAGAATGTTGGGTCACCAATACGCTAGTGGCAGAATAGGCTATCATCACAAGTGTGAATGTCTGAATATCTCACATCTGGCTTTCGCAGACGACGTATTGTTGTTCTTTGATGGCACAAATGAGTCGCTGCAAGGAATCCAGGATGTGCTCTCTCAGTTTCAGAAGGTCTCCAGTCTGTCTATGAACGTTCAGAAATCTGCCCTCTTTGTTGCGGGCCTAGATGATCAAGACATGAGAATACTTGAGGCACGAGGGTTTAAGGAAGGCTCCTTTCCTTTCAGGTATCTTGGGCTGCCTTTAATGTGTAGGAAGTTGCGTATTCATGAATACTCTCCACTAATGGATGCATTGGAGAAGAGATTTGGTTCGTGGCAGTTAAGGAACATAAGCTACGCGGGTAGATTGCAGCTTTTGAGGTCTGTTATTGCTGGTTTATTTAACTTCTGGGGCTCTGCATTCTGTCTTCCAGGGTTGTGTCAAGAAAATTGAGCAGTTGTGTCAGCGGTTCCTATGGTCAGGGAAAACTGATGAAGTGTGCTCCCATAAGGTGGCTTGGTCTGTTGTTTGTAAACCAAAGGATGAGGGTGGATTGGGGTTGAAAAACCTTTCGGATTGGAACAAAACCTTGCTGTTAAAGCTGGCTTGGAGGTTGCAAACTTCAAAAGAGTCTCTATGGGTGGACTGGATGAAAGATCGATACCTTAAATCAGACTGGATTTGGACTGCAGAAGCAAAGACCACGGACTCTTGGGTCTGGAAGTCTATTCTCAATCTGAGACCTCTCATTAAATCCTTTCTCACTAGCAGCATTAACAACGGGAAAACAACCAGTTTCTGGTTAGATAGATGGGCTGATGGGCTGAACTTCTTTGATGTCTGTGGAGCTCGAGGGTGTGTTCAGTTGGGACTGAATAAGCTGGCTTCTGTTGCAGAGGCAGAACATTGTGGGGTCTGGGACAGATTGGTCGATGGGCGTCCGTTCAGAGACAGAAACCTTTCTCAGATCCAAGAGGCTGTGCGCTCGCAAGTAAGACCAAGCAGTTCTGGTGATGATGACGTTTGGTCTTGGTCTAGGGAGGTTGGAGTCCAACGAAACTTCTCAAGTACCTACACATGGGCAGAATTGCGGACTATAGGTGACAAACCTAGGTGGGTTAAGATTGTATGGTTCAAAGGTGCTATACCGAAAAATGCTTTTATTTTTTGGTTAGCCTTACTCTAGGTGGGTTAAGATTGTATGGTTCAAAGGTGCTATACCGAAAAATGCTTTTATTTTTTGGTTAGCCTTACTGGACAGGTTACCAACAATGCAAAGACTGCATGCTTGGAACTGTGCTCCTTCTCCCAGCTGTCCTAGATGCAACAGAGAGGTTGAAAACAGGGATCATGCCTTTGTTGGATGTGAGTCAGCTGAATTTGTTTGGATGCAGGTGACAAGAAGATTGTTAGGAGCTCCCCTTTTGATGAACGATTGGAACTCAATGATCACATGGCTCTTAGTGAGCATACCGGGGGTCTCCAAGACTTTAAGCCGTGTTGCGATTCAAGCTACGATCTATCACATATGGAGAATGCGTAACCTGAGGCTCTATGAGCAGCAAAGTGTTCCAGCAGAAACAATCTTCAGGAATATTGATAGGTCGATAAGAGACACAATATTAGCCAGAAAGAGTAGACGAGCCTACGAAAGCTTGCTTCAACAATGGTTCCGGTGGGGATAATCCCATAACTCAAAATCATATTTCCAACATTATTTCCTTTGGTCGTTTATTTTTTTTGGGGCCAAAGCAAAACAATATAACTTCATATTTCCAACATTATTTCCTTTGGTCGTTTATTTTTTTTGGGGCCAAAGCAAAACAATATAACTATGTAAAAAATTCCTATTAGATTAATAGATTTACCAATTACCAAAAAAAAAAAAAAAGAAGATGCAAACTGAAAAGACACCGGAAGTCGAGTAACTTAGGTCCCCGATTAAAAAGAAGATGCAAACTGAAAAGACACCGGAAGTCGAGTAACTTAGGTCCCCGATTTTCTCATACGCAATCTCCGAGAAGTCCAATGGAAATCAAAACAACAAAAGCAACAAACCAACCCAATGCACCTTTCTTTCACGTCCGTTGTACTCTGCCATCATCACCGACCGATGCATCAAGAAGCTAAGTTGTTCTGACGGCGAGACTTCAACCACGACCAAAGAAGTTGGTACGAAGTCTAAGAGATCGTTGAACACCAATGTTTGTGCAAAGTAGATGAAACACTGTTGGATTTCGAGGCTCTGCGGCGCCTTGACGCAAGCTTCAGTGATCTCAATTATTATTTGAAGACTACCAAAAGCTAATTATGTACAGCATAATTACGATGGAAGTGCTATAAAAACAGTCGATATAGTATCTTGGAGATACGCAATCGTTGAAGTTCTCCGCTGAAAGAGGATAAGGGAGAGAACCGGAGTAAGAAAAATGACAATAATTTCCATATAAGTTATCTCAGTTTTATAAATTTTATATTTGTATTTGGTTTTTTTTTTGGCAATACAATTTTGTGGCCTCAGGCCCATACAGAAATTTTTTTTTTTTGGCAATACAATTTTGTGGCCTCAGGCCCATACAGAAATTATGGGTATAATTGGAGAAGGGGGAAAGGGGAAGGGGTGGCCCAGATCTATTATGGCCATTTATAATGTGACATTAATATGTACAGGCGTGACTCGAACCTCTGACCTAGAGATCAGGGTGGAGTGTGCTTACCAACCGAGCTACATCCGCTCGTCTTATATTTGTATTTGTTAAAAACAATAAACCTCTAATCCAGATTTTAATAAATTGACCCATATTCCAATGTATTTTTCATATTTTCTATATATTAGATATACTAAAAAGCTGTACTATATTATGTGGCTAAAAGAACAAAAAAAATATAAAAGGCCGTTGTTCTCTTGGGAATCATAGTCAAGTTTAGAGTTTTGTGTGTGTGTGGGGTCCAAGACAGTGACATAAAAGGCTTTGGTGGCTTTGAGTTTAGCGCCACGCGTGAGACCGATTCAAACATTTAATAATGGACCAATCTCTACTTTAGTTTCTGTTGGGAAAGTTCCAGGACTCTTCGACATTTTTAGTTTAAATGAATATGTTTTTTTTTTTTTTTTTTTTTTTTAATTTTTTTTTTTTTTTTTTTTTTTTTTAAATTGGTCAACTGTCAATGCTGTTTTCTAAATCATTGAAGTTTATAATCTTCGTAGTCTCTTCTGTGGTTTGATTCTCCCATCAATAGTAACAATGTCGCTGATTCAAACATCGACGATCGTTATTCTTCTTCTAATTGCGTTTAATCAAAATGCTTCGGCTCAAAGAAGACCGCAAAGTATAGTCAAGTCTCGCGGTGCGGTTGCGACGGACGATGGACGATGTTCAGTAATAGGAATGAGTGTTCTTCGTGAAGGAGGAAATGCTATTGATGCATCGGTAGCTGCTGCTCTGTGTTTGGGCGTTGTTAGTCCCGCATCTAGCGGTATAGGCGGTGGAGCGTTTACAGTGGTTAAGTTAGCTGATGGCAAAGAAATAGCTTATGATTCTAGAGAAACTGCTCCTCTCAGTGCCACCGAGGTAACCCGTTTAGACCAATCAACATATGTAGTAACAGAGTATAATCTTTAACTTTGTCAAGAATTGGGTTATGGTCAAAGGCAATTTTATCAGTTTTTTTCACTGGATGCAGAATATGTATGGAGGTAATGTTGATAAAAAGAAGAAAGGAGCTTTATCAGTAGGTGTTCCAGGAGAAGTAGCTGGTCTATTCACGGCTTGGAAACAACACGGGAAGCTACCATGGAAGCGGTTAGTGAGTCCTGCAGAGAAACTTGCACAAGGATTCAAGATTTCAAAGTATCTTTATATGCAGATGAATACAACAAAAAGCGATATATTAGCAGATAAAGGTCTTTCTGAATTGTTTGTTACAAACGGAGAGCTCAAGAAACCAGGGACGATTTGCCGTAATCCTAAATTGGCTTTAACGCTTAGACAAATTGGGGAGTACGGTCCAAAAGCATTTTATAATGGTACTGTTGGGGTTAACCTAGTCAGGGATATTCGTAAATCTGGAGGGATAATAACTTTGAAAGATCTGCAAAGTTATAGAGTTAAGGTTAAGGAACCGTTATCCGCAGACATTCTTGGGTACAGACTACTCGGTATGCCTCCTCCTTCATCTGGTGGTCCTGCAATGATGCTTGTAAGTCTCTGTTTTTGTTTTTTATTCAAACACTATGACATTTTATAAAACTATGTATGGTTTACTAAAGGTTCTTTCTTATGGTGTAGGTTCTGAATATACTTGCTCAATATGGGATTCCATCAGGTGTCTCAGGCCCTCTCGGTGTTCATAGACTAATCGAGGCTCTGAAACACGCATTCGCAGTTAGAATGAATCTCGGGGATCCAGATTTCACGGATGTTACCAAGGTTGTTTCAGATATGTTGTCTCCAAAGCTTGCACAAGACTTGAAGTCAAAGATAAACGACCAAAAAACATTTGATCCTAAATATTATGGCGGCAAGTAAGTTTTTAGAATATGTTAAAAACCCATAAAAATAACTTCTTTGAGTTAAAAAGATCTCCGTGTCTCCAATTCGTAGGTGGAATCAAATAGAGGACCACGGGACAAGCCATTTATCGATCATAGATGGGGAGAGGAATGCAGTGTCGATGACTAGTACAATAAATGGTTACTTTGGGGCATTGATGCTATCTCGCAGTACAGGAATCGTTCTGAACAACGAAATGGACGATTTCTCAATGCCGATGAAATCTAATGGTAACTTAGATGTTCCACCACCAGCACCAGCTAACTTCATCCGTCCTGGAAAACGACCTTTGTCTTCTATGACACCCACCATTGTACTCAAGGTTAGGCTACACTAACCCTATCACTTGTGCTACACGAAACTCTTTAGGTTTCTCATACTTTTGTTTACCGTACATAGGACGGTAAAGTGAAAGCTGTAGTGGGTGCGAGTGGAGGAGCGAACATCATTGCTGGGACAACACAAGTGTTCTTGAATCATTTTTTCCTCAAGATGGATCCTCTTTCTTCCGTCTTAGCTCCAAGAATCTACCATCAGGTTTATTTCATTTACCATAAATTCAAGCTTTCATCTGTTTTGTAACTAAACTTTGGTGATGTTATTATCAGCTCATACCAAACAGAGTCACGTTTGAGAATTGGACAACTGTATTCAATGATCATTTCGAGATTCCTAAAGCGACAAGAGTTGTGTTGGAGAAGAAAGGTCATGTCCTATCCCCGATTGCCGGAGGGACAATTTCTCAGTTCATAGTTCAAGAATCCGGTGAGAATTCCGGCAGAAGAAGTGAACTTGTTGGAGTAAGCGATCCTAGAAAGGGAGGGTTCCCTTCAGGATATTGAAATCAAGATTTGATCTCTTGCTTATTGCATCAAACTTGTAATGAATGTTGAAATTTTCCTACGTTGTTGATTGATCCAGAGATTTAAGAAAATATAAAATAAGTGATTTTTATCGAACATCATTGGCATCAAATAATTTCCTCCATACTGCTATACTAGATTTTTTTCCGAGATAATATATCTCGAATTAATATTTATTTTAATACTAAATAACATTTTTTAATCTATTAGTATAATTTAAAAATTTTAATTGAATATTAAAATAAAAATATACCCGTAATATATCACCGTATAAAATAAATCTATGATATTTAATTTTGTTCTTATCATATTTGTAGCAAAATTTGTTTCACTTTTATTGATATTTATCATCTACATAATAATTTATTTAAATCATTTAAAAAATTTATGAATAATCTACAACTTTGAAAATAACTTATTTATAGCTTTAGAAATTAAGTATTCATGATAAATACATTGAAAATATTTATTTTCGAAAATAAAATTAATTTTATTTTAGAAATTAAGTATTCATGATAAATACATTGAAAATATTTATTTTCGAAAATAAAATTAATTTTATTTTTTAAAAACATTTTTGATATATTTTTTGATATTTTTAAATACTTTTGACCATAAATTATCAAATATGGTAATAATATTCTAAATATAGGTATGAGAATTAACTTTTGACCATAAATTATCAAATATGGTAATAATATTCTAAATATAGGTATGAGAATTAACTTATTAAATATCTAAATTAATTTATTTTAAAATTAATTATTATATGTGGTAACAATATTTTAAATATAAGTATGAGAATTAATTTATTAAATATTTAAAATTAATTCATCTTAAAACGGGTTGACTTTATAATTTCACCTGTACTATTCGGTTTCAAACCGGATCCTCTTGAACTTTCGGTCTCCTCATTACACTACATAGACAATATTTGTATTCATTTTACTATATGAACTTTATTAACCGCTGCAATTCCCTCATACGTGATCAAGTCTATTTAACCATGAAAAGATCATGTTTTAAATCAAGTCTATTTAACCATGAAAAGATCATGTTTTAAATCGATTTTAACGCTCATTTTTTCCAAATCTTGACTGGTTTTGTAGCCGGATACGTCAAGCAACTGTATGGAAGAAGTTCACCATTTTTACCGGCTGCAAAACCGGTCAGGATTTTGAAAAAATTAGCGTTAAAATCGATTTAAAATATGATTTTTTCATGGTTAACTAAACTTGATAACGTAGGGGGGAAATTGCAGCGGTTAATAAAGTTTATTTAGTAAAATGAGTACAAATATTGTCTATGTAATGTACTGAAGAGACCAAAAGTTCAGGTGAATCCGGTTTGAAACCGAATAGTACATGTGAAATTATAAAATCAGTCCTCTTAAAATATAGCGAAATTATCCATAAACATAAAAATAAATTCGGTAAATCAAAAATTGTACTTCATATATTTAGTAAAATGAGTACAAATATTGTCTATGTAATGTACTGAAGAGACCAAAAGTTCAGGTGAATCCGGTTTGAAACCGAATAGTACATGTGAAATTATAAAATCAGTCCTCTTAAAATATAGCGAAATTATCCATAAACATAAAAATTTTTTTTTTTTTTAAATCGATGGGACTTATTAAATTCGTTTTCAAAATCTTTTTCATCGAATTTTTAGGCACCAAACTAATCAAAGTTATTGACGAAAACCAGAGTCGGTCCGGCCTGATTCGAGGCCTAACACGAAAAAAAATTGGGACCCTGCGCAAAAATAATAATATAGAATTGTATAAACCATGATCAAGGTGTTTAACCATGTCTCTTTCAATTGATAATATGGCTAAACCGTTCAATCTATCCTGTGATATCTTTGATCGTAAGTAAGATTTTATCACCTTCAGTTTTGAGAAGCTTCAACATTAATCTATAAATATTTGTAATATACATAATATTAACTATTTTTTTT
>CM071718.1:14718943-14747841 GCA_036630335.1 Physaria fendleri | reverse complement strand
TATTGGAGTAATATCTGTTTTTTCTCTGAACAAATTTATTCTATTTTGTCTTTCATTTAATTTTATAAAAAGACATTTATAAGCCAGTCATGTTATATAGTTATCAATATAATAAATACCAACAAAAATACAGGTTACAGATTTACTTTTTTTTTTCAGTTCAAAAAAAAAAATATTTGCTTTTTAAGATAACTTATGATAAATTTTATTGAAGGCGATTCTATACGTGTGAAGGCGATTTCGATCTCGTTTCTCGGTGGCTCAATCGATGAGCTCGCCGCGTGATACTCCTCCTCGGAGTGTTGCTCCACCGGCGGGACTTGGCGATTCTCTCGATTCATCGCATTTCCCTCCGCTGTCTCTGAGCAAAACTCCAAAGATCTTTACGTTGAATAACTCGGCTTCAATGCTTCATCCGGCGGTTGATTCCTCTTTGAAACCTGCTTCTGGATCGAAGTTTAACTCAGCTCGTATTGATCAGATGAAGATTACTTCACAGATCGATCGAGATTTTAAAAAGCGCACAAACTTCAAACAGTCTCTTGAGAATCATTCAATGATTTCTCAAGAGCAAAAAGCTATTTATTTAAGCTAATCAAATTTATATTAATATTAAACAACACAAAACAATTCACATAATTTTAAATTTAAGTTATTGAAATAAAATATAAATTCAAATAATTTTAAAATTTTGACTGAATATAGAAATATATTGATGTTATTAACAATATCTATATATATATATATTGATGTTTCTTTTTCTTTGAGTGTGCAGTTTTGAACAAAAATTTAGAAAGGATGTTTATGTGAATTGTTTTTTATTGACGTTATGCAACTCTTCTGAGAACTGATTTATGTTGTATTCCACAGAAAAACAAATAGTATTTTTTGTTATATATGTGGTTTATTAAACAAATAGTATTTTTTTTTTTTTTAACCTGTTTTGTTTTAACAGATTTAAGTTTTACTAACCTTATATTTATGCATGTATCAAAAACAATTTTTAGGCATTCATTATATACATTTGTTAAGTTTTTAGACTTGGAGTTTTTCGAAATTCTTCCATTTTATAGCCACCTGAAAATGTAGTCAATAGGAAGTCAAGCATTTTATATATTAGAAAAACGAAGCCAAATATTTTTTGTAGAATAAATAAAAGTTTAGGAAAAAGAGGTCTCGAATTTGGGTGTTTTATGAGAGACAGAGTAACCAATGGTTTGAAGCCAAATAAATGTGTTTCTTCATGTCTTCTCTCTTTTTTGTCTCTTTCTGTTTGGATTTTAGAATCTCTTTGACTATTTCTTCTTTTCTTTTCTTTTCTTTTTTTTGTTATTTTCACTATATACATATAACTATAAATAGTAAATAATATAGGTAAATTATACTCCATATGTTAATTTCTGAGTTACTATACCATCTTTATATATTAATTTAAAAATCAACCTCAGAATATGTAATAAAGTTTATATATCTCATGCTAATATCTCAATCTCAGAATAACTCTAAATTCGTAAATGTTACATTTTAATCTGAAAAAAAATATCTTCACGGATATTGATTTCAGGATGATGCCTATACCTCAGGATTTTACGTTTCGATATTTACATTCAAATAATTTGGCTAATTTCAGTCGACCAAATGGAGATATATAACAATATATTATATGTTATGAATAAAAGGGATAAAATACTGAATTCCTTCGTTTATTATAGTCTAGTATATTTGTACAAATTATACCAAAAGAATATATATTTGCTTAAGCCATACATATTCAAAATTTCTCATATCTTCTTAACATTTACATACTAAAAGTAGTCATACGGATTTGTAATTTGTGACATTTATATACTAATCTGTTGTTAAGCTTTCAAGAAATCAGAATATAAGTTCATCAAATGGAAAACTTGATGAATGAATATCTGGTGTTATTACTTTGTTTATTAACACATGGGCTATTGTACAATTATATTATTTCCTTTGAACTACTAATATTGGGTATAAAGTCGGTCCATGTCTCCAAGTTTTATTACGTATTGCATTGTCCTATCTATAACGTTAAAATCTTTTGTTTTCACATGATATGTATTGTCATAATTTTACTTACATAAAATGATGAGAGAGATTTGGAAGACATGTATATTGATTCTCGTAACTTTTTTCGCATATATATATACTATATCTACTAAATTATTACCCGTCTTTAAACACATGTTAATATTGATTTTAATAATTAAACTTATTATATTTAAATTTTAAAGTAATGTTGTAGGTAAATGAACAAAATATTCAGCATCCTATATTCGATTTAGAACCGATTCAAAAATTTCAAAACCGAGTTCGAACAAATTTATATAGTTAAATGAATAATAGATTTTCTTCTATACTCTAATAACCAAAGGCAAAACTCAAAGTACAGCTAATCAGTTTAACATATTTTGTCAATCATAAATTTATAATATGTTTTTTTTTTCAAGTCACTATATACTTTTGTATTCATGTTTTGTATAGTATTAATTATATAAAATTCATAACTAAATTAATTGATATAAATACATCAATAGTATATTTTTCTATATCCAAATAGCTTAACTCAAACTCGAATTAAAATTTTATCCGTACTATTTTTTCTATATCCAAATAGCTTAACTCAAACTCGAATTAAAATTTTATCCGTACTATCATTTTTGCAAAAAAAATTATAAAATTAAAATTCAAATCCTATATTTATGAATACCCGTAATTACTTTTAGTCAATTTCATCAATATAATTATGTATTTATTTTTTACATGTATATAATTAAATTTTCATTTTTAATATGAAAAATAACTAATATTTACGTGGAGATAAATATTTTGACGCATTTACAAATCAAATACATAAATAACGTGAATATATGATTATATTTATAAAATGTAGTACATGTTTAAAATAGGAATATTTGATGTAAAATTTATTTATTTATTTATTTTTTTGGGTCAAAAATTTGATGTAAAATTTATTATATTTAAATTTTAAAGTAAATATTTTCGGTAAGAATGAACAAAATATTCAACATCCGGTGTTCGATCCAGAACCAATACAAAAATGTAAAATTCGAATTCGAACTAATTTATTTAATTAAATGAACAATAGATTTTCTCCTATATCCGAATAACCGAACGCAAATATAAAAATACCATTATTCCATTTTTATCAACAAACGTTTTTCTTAATCACAACATACTTTTGTATTCATGTTTTCCATAGTATTTTATGGGTTAATAGAACTTAATTATATAAAATTTTGGACCAAACTGATTGATATAAATACATGAATAGTATATTTTTCTATATCCAAATAAATATAAATACATGAATAGTATATTTTTCTATATCCAAATAACTTAACTCAAGCTCAAATTGAAATCATTACACATAGTATCTATTTCACAACTTTTACACCCAAAAACTAAAATTCAAATCTGATATATCTGAATACCCATAAATAGTCAATATTTTATTCAATTTTATCTATTTATATTCTACATGTATATAATTAATTTTTATTATTTTTAATATGAAGAAATAACTAATATTTCTATGAAATGAACACTTTGACGTATTTTCAAAACTTAGTATTTATATATTTATATATTGGTTTGGATGCATGTTTAATTTTTTTGAGTTAGAAACTATCAGGTATCAAATTGTTCAACCTAATTATAATATTTACTTCAAAATATAAATATTGAAGTTAAAATTATCGTCGTATTTAACACGGGTAATCATCTAGTTAGTTATATAAATAAATAACAAAATCTGAACAAAGAAATCTAATAATTTTTTTGTCAACAATCTAATAAAAATTTACAAAACAATTATTTTGAACATATAAATCTCAACAACTAATTAGATAACCTCAACAAACTCTTCTTGGTTTAATTGATATTGTTATTAAAGATAATGATTATGATATAACACTTCTCATGAATATATTAATCTCAACAAATAAAATCTAATAATGATTTTAGTGACAACAAATCTCGACAATTTTAAAACAAATTTACCTTTTATACACATATACATGTTTTCAAAAACATTAATTATAAATTACTTTAAATTTTAGTAAATTAGCGGGTAAAATAAATTTAAATAATAGTTGATAAATAAAATCTAATAATAATAATTTACTTTTATATACATATACATATTTTCAAAAAACATTAACTACAAATTAATTTAAATCTATAGAGTATTTGATAAGTACGAAAAATACTATCTTAGCTTGTGGTGGACTTAAAAAATTATAATTAAAAATTTAAAACTAATTTATATTAAAATCTTTTTTATATATTTTATTATAAAAATTTGTGATTTTTATTTTCAAAATGTTACATTTTTTTAAAAAATTCTATTTAATTTGAAAATATGTATTTTATATATTAAATTTGTATAATTTAATCGTATATTCTTTATACTAAAAATATAATAAATATTACTAATATTAATTTTGAATTATTATTAATTGAAACAAAAGTTATTTTTATTTTTGAAAGTAACATCTATATAGTATTTGATAAGTGCGATTTTGAAAAAGTTATTTTTATTTTTGAAAGTAACATCTATATAGTATTTGATAAGTGCGATTTTGAGGTATGTTTCGTCTTGGAGATAATTAAGTTTGAATGCCATTGGAAATAAAAATATTTATTTGATTTACTAAAAAAAGATTATCTTTAGATTGTGGTGGGCTTAAAAAATTATAATTAAAAATTTAAAACTAATTTATATTAAAAACTTTTTATATATATTTTATTATAAAAATTTACGATTTTTTTTTTCAAAATGCTACATTATTTTTAAAATTCTATTTAATTTGAAAATCCTATTCAAAAATATGTATATTTATAATATGAGGTGCAGTCATAAGAGTATTTTCAAAGATTAACACATGAATGCATAAGTTTATCAAAAACCTTTATTGGAAAATAAAATGAAAATTAAAAAAATTTCATAGGTATTATTAATTGAAACATAAGTTATTTTTGTTTTTCAAAGTAACATCTATATAGTATTTGGGAAGACAATTTATTTACCCATAAACTATCGCCATATCATAATATTTCCCCACGAACTATTGTCCTCTTTCTATATCATCGCCATATCATAATATTTCCCCACGAACTATTGTCCTCTTTCTATATCCCCATGAAATCAAAGTTGTAAACTTATTTGCCCATGAAATCAAAGTTGCATACTTATTTAATTTTACTATTTTTTATTTTAATTTTACTAAAAATAGGTTAAATAATTTGATAATTATTATGTTGTTATGAATTAAATTAATCTGTAGCTATACAATTCTTTCACCATACGGAATGATTTTCTTTAAAATTTTTGTGAATTCTATTTAATTTATAACTTTTAATAGATATTTTAAGACATTTGTTTGTTCTTACTAATAAAACTTACTTTGAAATTTAAGTATAATAATTTCAGATATCAAAATAAATATTTATGAATTAAATTAATCTGTAGCTATACAATTCTTTCACCATACGGAATGATTTTCTTTAAAATTTTTGTGAATTCTATTTAATTTATAACTTTTAATAGATATTTTAAGACATTTGTTTGTTCTTACTAATAAAACTTACTTTGAAATTTAAGTATAATAATTTCAGATATCAAAATAAATATCAACACGTATTTAGCACATGACAATGATAATAATCAACTCGGTTAATGAATATTTAGGACTAAAAAGGTAGATCATATATGATTTATTTATAGAAGTTTTTGGATTTTCGATCGATTTTGTATCGAACACTTTGAAATACTACATTGTATCGAACACTTTGAAATACTACACTATTGGATCCAATATATCAAAGAAAAAACATTTCTTTGAACATGTTTCTGATGAAAAATGATTTTTTTTGTCATAAGAAAATGGATGTTTTTTTTAAGTTTTACATACCTCATAGTTATGGATGTTTTTTTAAGTTTTACATATCTCATAACTATCAATATTTCGTTTTTATTATAAACATCAATAACCATTATATCAAACTAACAAAAAAATCATTAACATGTGATATAGTACGAGTCATAATTTAGTTTTTTATAATTAAATTGGTTTAGTTACGGGTTGAATAATTAGGAACCAGATCTAGAGTGAATATTGGTTACCGGATATTTTGATTAGAAAATCGTCCTTAAAAAGAATATTAAAAAATATTTAGAAACATGTTAATCAATAATGTTTTTTCTAAACACTTGATTGTTATCCCCGGCAACAAAAAAACACTTGATTGTTATATTAATGATCATCCTGTGTAAACAATTAACAAGTGAGGCATTAGGTTAGCGTATTATAAACCGAGGTAATGGAAATTGAAAGATTTCTAATATGGTCTTATGTACTGTTTCCGTTTCTTTTAACCAATTTAGTTTGATTTCACCAAAGTTGATTATCCAATGTTGTATTTTTTGAATCCGAAACAGTCAAAATTGAGTGATTTCCTTTCTAATATATTTAAGACTTATTATTTCCTTCGAATATAATTTTCCGGAATCCTCGACTCCAGTAATATTATATTGTAAGAATATTTTAAAATTAACTTTCTATTGACAACATTGTTTTTCTAAAATTATAAATTTGTGATAGATATATGTGTCCAATATATATATGATCCAATATTTTGTTTTGTAAAAATAAAGTAAAAATTGTTTATATATACATATATATTTCTTGGTAACTATATATATTCAATATAATTTTATTATTATAGGCTGGAAAATAAATNTACATTAAAATCTAACAATTCAAATTTGCGAAAAATATTAACATGTGCTGTAGCACGGGTCAAAATCTAGTTAGAAAAGTATGTTTATATATTTTTTACATTTTAAAATTTTTGAATTATTTTTTTAATTTTTATATTTATAATTTAGTATTTAAAAATAAAATAAATATTTTTAGATTTTATATAACGTATATCTGAAGATGAAGCAGCATTATAACAAAAGTTGCAAAACCCTTTGCATCATTTAACCATTATTTCACTCTTAAATAATAAAGATGAAGCAGCATTATAACAAAAGTTGCAAAACCCTTTGCATCATTTAACCATTATTTCACTCTTAAATAATAAATTATTATTATTTACGATATTAAAAGTACAATCCCCTATATATTATTTGAGAAACAAAAAAGTTTAGGTTTCCTCGCCAGAATCACTTTCACGGACCTTATTTACGAATATGCCATTATGATTTAATTATTTGAATAATTATAAAATATATCACTGGATCGACGACCATATTACCCCCAGAAACTTTTACGTCACAGTTATTACATACGAACTTTGAGGGTCATCTAAAACCCACACAGATCTTTTGTTAAAATCGATTTCCCACACAGATCGTATCTTCAAACCAATTTAACACACATATCATATCTTAATTAAATATGAGATTCCACACAGATAAAAAATGTTATGTGTGGAATTTGGGATTTAAGATACGATCTGTGTGGTAATTCGCTTTCAAAATATGATCTGTGTGGAAACTCGATTTTAAGATATGATCTGTGTGAGTTTTGACCGAACCTCAAAATTTGTGTGAAGAAATTGTGATATGAAAGTTTATGGGTATAATATGGTTGTGTAAGATATGTTAGATTAATTTAAATTAATTAAAATGATAAATAAATTTAAATTTTATAAAAATATTTTTTATAATAAGTAAAGGAAATGAAATTGTGATATGAAAGTTTATGGGTATAATATGGTTGTGTAAGATATGTTAGATTAATTTAAATTAATTAAAATGATAAATAAATTTAAATTTTATAAAAATATTTTTTATAATAAGTAAAGGGAAATCATCTACACATTGTTCATCTCATGTTTTGACACGTATAAATCATCATGCATCATCTGTGCCAAAATGAGATGAACAATTTAAAATTTGTCGTGTCTTAATTGCGATGCACGGATCAGTGATACCTAGTTTTATATATAATATTGTTTAAAACTATATAAATTTAGAAATACTTTAAAAAAACGTACATAGAAATAATTCTTGTCTTTAGATTATGAAAGTTATGACATTGTTTAATCAATAACCAGGTGATTAGTTCATTCAAAAAAAAAAAAAAATCGGATGATTAGATCATCACTTTTAAGTTTACCATATAAAAATCGTTTGGCAATCAAAATTAAAAGTTTGAGTCTATTGTAATCATAAAATAGTAGTCTTAGAAGGATGGGAGAAATGGAGTTTAAGGATGGCCTAAAAAGTTTGAGTCTATTGTAATCATAAAATAGTAGTCTTAGAAGGATGGGAGAAATGGAGTTTAAGGATGGCCTAGCTATTTTGTTTCTTTGTAGTTGGTTTTTTTCTTGTGTTTTAAATCTTTTAAATTATGAAATCACCGGTGTAATAACGTTTTTGTCTTGAATAAGAATTTCACATTTATTATTTTTTTAAAAAAATAAGGGCTACAGCATGGCCCGTATATTGACTTGCAGCTGATTAATTATACAAGCAGTTTTTTGTTGTTACCGGATTAAACCGGTTAATTCGTAGACCGATGGATTTTATAAGATAAAACCAACAACTAACATTCAAACCGGTTAATTGTTATTACTTTCTTCGGTCCGGAGCGCATAATCCTGATGTCGGATCCGACCTATTGGACCCGGCTTGTTACTTGATTGGATGGTAAAATTTCCAGAATCTGAACTCTCAAGTCTCAACGTAGATCCTCGTGAACCCAAACGCCTCGTGTTCGAAATCCGCAGTCTTTCTTCTCTGCGATAGATTCTAGGGTTTCTAGCTGGGTCTACGCCTCGTGTTCGAAATCCGCAGTCTTTCTTCTCTGCGATAGATTCTAGGGTTTCTAGCTGGGTCTCTTTGAAACTTAGGAGCTGCTTTTTTCTCTGTTTTGGGTTTTCCTGAATTAGGGTTGGGAAAATTATCAATAATCTCCATCTGAAAATAGTTAAAGATGTATGCTGATAGATTGGAGGCTGAGTCTGGAAGCAAAATAGTTAAAGATGTATGCTGATAGATTGGAGGCTGAGTCTGGAAGCCGGATAGCGGTTAAGGATCGTATCAATGGCGGTTCCAGCGATATCTCTACTCGCGTGCGACAAGTGACTGGAAAGAGGTTCTAATTTATCGATATCTTTCCTTCGCATTATATTTTGATTCTATCGCAATTTAGCTGGTAATTGGTGCTGGGTTGTTTCCTCTTGTGTAGTAAATATAGATGCAATATAATCATCCTTTTAGTAGCCCAATATTCATGCTTCCTTAGCGCTATGAATTAGCTTATGGGATCCATTCTTTTTCTAGCTTAATAGGAATTTCTGAGTATCTGATTTGCCCATTTTAATATGCTGATTTCAAACTACTCAATTATTTTTCAAATAAATAAGCTTTATGAGCTTTTCTACTTTGATTCGATACTTGAATTGTTAAATCTTGAGATATTATCCATCTGGTTGTTGGTGATGTTTTTGTGGACTTGATCTTTGGTGATTTGATAAGGCTTTTTATGGCAACAATAACTAAAGCTTTGTGTGATGAACTATGTTTATATTCAACTCTTTTTGTAGTCTTCATTGTTAATTACATATCAGTTTATCTCAACTTTTTCCTTCCTCATGATTTCAGGCAAAGGCAAGACGACAAATGGGAGCATGATCTGTTCAGTGGTGACAAACCTCAACTTTCAAGTATGTTTTAATTTTTTCTTCTCGCCTATTCTTTTATCAGTAGAAAATTAAGTATGAAGTAAGTATCTCCGGTTAGTTGTTGATTCACTGTCCATTGGCTCATTAAGATCGCAGTGTTGAATTTAGAGATCTTCGTTTGAAGCTCCAAAAACGTCTGCACGGGTCTCAAAGTGGGCAAGAATCTGGTTCAGGTGTGCGAGATTTACGTGAAAAGCTCTCTGGGACAATGAATCTGCAACCAAAAAACAGTGACCCTCCAAAGTCTAAAGCAGAGACTGCTACTAGACCAAGACTGAAGAGCGTAGCAACTGAAACCGAGACTAGAAAAACTTCCAGTCATGCTACCAGAACGAAGTCACAGCAGGCAATATGATTCACTTTTTCCAACGATATCGCTACTCGCGTGCGACAAGTGACTGGAAAGAGGTTCTAATTTATCCATATCTTTCCTTCGCATTATATTTTGATTCTATCGCAATTTAGCTGGTAATTGGTGTTGGGGTTTTTTCCTCTTGTTTAGTAGATATAGCTGCAATATAATCATCCTTTTAGTAGCCCAATATTCATGCTTCCTTAGCGCTATGAATTAGATTATGGAATCCATTCTTTTTCTTAGCTTAATAGGAATTTCTGACTATCTGATTTGCCCATTTTAATTTGTTGATTTCAAACAACTGCATTTACTTTACAAATAAATAAGCTTTATGAGCTTTTCTACTTTGATTCGATACTTGAATTGTTAAATCTTGAGATATTATCCATCTGGTTGTTGGTGATGTTTTTGTGGACTTGATCTTTGGTGATTTGATAAGGCTTTTTATGGCAACAATAACTAAAGCTTTGTGTGATGAACTATGTTTATATTCAACTCTTTTTGTAGTCTTCATTGTTAATTACATATCAGTTTATCACAACTTTTTCCTTCCTCATGCTCTCAGGCAAAGGCAAGACGACAAATGGGAGCATGATCTGTTCAGTGGTGACAAACCTCAACTTTCAAGTATGTTTTAATTTTTTCTTCTCGCCTATTCTATTTTCAGTAGAAAATTAAATATGCAGTAAGTATCTCCGGTTAGTTGTTGATTCATTGTCGATTGGCTTATTAAGATCGCAGTGTTGAATTTAGAGATCTTCGTTCGAAGCTCCAAAAACGTCTGCACGGGTCTCAAAGTGGGCAAGAATCTGGTTCAGGTGTGAGGGATTTACGTGAAAAGCTCTCTGGGACAATGAATTTGCAACCAAAAAACAGTGACCCTCCAAAGTCTAAAGCAGAGACTGCTACTAGACCAAGACTGAAGAGCGTAGCAACTGAAACTGAGACTAGAAAAACTTCCAGTCATGCTACCAGAACGAAGTCACAGCAGGCAATATGATTCACTTTTTGAGACTAGAAAAACTTCCAGTCATGCTACCAGAACGAAGTCACAGCAGGCAATATGATTCACTTTTTGTCAACTATATTTTTAAATGGCTACTTTATACTTTGGAAGAAACCATTCTTATGACCAATGCAAATTAGACTTATAGCTTTTATTGGCTCTTTCCTTGTATACATGCCCATCTACTACTGTTTCTCAGCTTGTCATCTTTGTTCCAGGCTGATGCAACGATTGATAGCTTTCTGGAATCGTTGGGTCTCGAAAAATATTCGACAGCTTTTCAAGTGGAAGAAGTATGTATTAACATCTTATATTAGCTTGATATATGAGTTTTGATATTGATACTGTCCTCAACAACCTTCCTGTTTGTGATTTGGTGTTTCTCAGGTTGATATGGATGCTCTCATTCATATGACAGATGATGACCTCAAGGCTATGCTCATACCAATGGTAAGCTTCATGTTAAACTGCCACTCACCTTTATTTGATCTGTAACACGATATAACTCCTGAGAAAACTACACTCACACTCACCTTTATTTGATCTGTAACACGATATAACTCCTGAGAAAACTACATTCAAGCTCTTTGTTCAACATCTTTACACGAGCTGTGTTTGCGTTTCAGGGGTCCGAGGAAGAAGATATTACTTGCTTTGGGATCTAAACGCTAAGAGCCTATTGAATTTACATGATGGTTTTAAGTTCAGCTGAACGGTCTCCTGGAGTCATCACATCAAGCTATGTGAGATATGAATCCGCATTAGGCTTTCTTCTTTTCCCTGTTTACTTAATTGTATTTCTCTTTTTCATGTTAAGAGCTTAGAAATTTGGATTTAGACATCTGTGATCTTAAAATTGATGAAACATGCGTATGAGTTTTTGCCCCATTTTTTTTTTATATGTAACGAAGCCTCAAGATAAAACACGATGAAGAGAAACAGAACCGTAAAACATAATGGGCCGGAAATCTAGAGTTCCACAATTCATAAACACCTTCACGAAAATCTCATAAATCCGATTGGATCGATTGGTTCGTAAACAATCGTTAGTTCGTATGGTTTGTCAAGGTTTTATACATTGAGTAGTAAACATTAAACAAATGCCGTCTTAGCTCAGTGGTAGAGCGCGTGGCTTTTAACCACGTGGTCGTGGGTTCGATCCCCAGCTCAGTGGTAGAGCGCGTGGCTTTTAACCACGTGGTCGTGGGTTCGATCCCCACAGACGGCGTTTGATTAAATTTTTTTGTAAATTTTAAAAACGTGTTCTCTTAGACGGCATAAGGTCATAGCGGCATTGTAATGTTAGGTTGAAGATAGTACCAATGGACGCAGAGTAATATTATGGTTTAACTTTAAAAATTGTATATTGAACTTTTAATCAACGATTATGCATATTTCAACCACTTTTCGTTACTAGTAATAGTAATCGAGGTTTAGTACGCACTTATTTTCTACTATTTCCGTAAAAATCATAATGTGATGGACCAATTGCTAAAGTCAATTACTCAGAAATATATATTAAATTGGGGTGGTTTACATGTTGGGTTTAACCTTTAGGCATAATATACAGACAGTCGTTGAAGTCGTCGTCCCCTTCCAAAAGTCAATTTCTCTTCTCATACGTCATGTTGTAATTTATTAGATACTATACTATACATGAAATTAAAAAGTTAAACAGCTAACCATTTTTAATTTTAGTTAATTCTCTACTTGCTCCCAAAATAGTCTCGTCAACCATATAGGGTTGAAGTCGTCGTCCCCTTCCAAAAGTCAATTTCTCTTCTCATACGTCATGTTGTAATTTATTAGATACTATACTATACATGAAATTAAAAAGTTAAACAGCTAACCATTTTTAATTTTAGTTAATTCTCTACTTGCTCCCAAAATAGTCTCGTCAACCATATAGGGAAACTATATTGCAACTAGTTTCATCTACTGAAAAAGAGATGAACAACTTGAAAAATATAGGAAACATTAATTATATAGTTTATAAAAATCCATAAGAAAGAACTAAAATGTAGTTCTGATAATTAATAAATCAGAAATCTATCATAGGCAAGATATAAAATTAGTATGCGTCTCCCTGGCACAAGTGGGTTTGAAGGAGTCAATGTATATACTCTATACTGTGTTGTGAGAAAAGAAAAGGAGACATTCAAACTTACAGAGTAACACGAATCATTGTCAACGCCTTTATATATACACACATTTTAGGTGTATCTATCTCTCTATCTTCTTCCTCTGTTTCAAACCTAGCCATTGAAAGCCTTTCTTCATTTCTCGTTTTTTGATCAAGAACTATGGCAGTAAGTTCGAAAACTCTCTCTTATATATATCCACGCTGATGTTTTGTTTTATCTTTCTACAAGACAAATGTATGTTTATGGAGAAACCATCAGATTTTTTGTCTGAATTTAAGCTTATCAATGTATGTTATTTTTCTCATGAATGTTTATGTAATTCATCGGACCACATTAGAACAGAGATGTAGGTTTTGTTTCAAAATCCGATTGACCTTCGTTTATATTCTTCTCGTGAATTCAATTTGCACGGTCGAGTTTAGGTCTCAGAAAGTTCACATGTAGATTTATTGGATCCCAAGTTTGATGTGTTGAAGTCATTAACAACTCAAAATCATTTTTTTCACCACTGATCGATTGATTGCAGAACCGTCCACACGTTCCTAAGTTTGGAGACTGGAGCAACCAAAACCAACCATTCACGGTCGTCTTCGACAACGCAAGGACGAAACGACAAGATTTGTACGAATCTTTAGAGATACCCGCGGATAATATGCGGGGCGGGGTACAGGCTTAATTTTTTCAAAGTTTTTTATGCGAACCGAGATGGGTGCGGGCCTAAAACTAGGATTGGGAGGGGGGGGGGATCGACCCTCAGCCCAGCCCTATCAAAGAGTATTTCGAAAATCTCATGTAGCAGCAATGAGTACCTTTCTTTCCATTGGGAAAGGACCACCGTGTAGCAGTAACGAAGCGAGCCATTGACTTGAAGATCTCATGGATACATTTTCTTCTCTTATTCGAGAGAATGCATTGATTTAATGAAATCATGTTCGAGCCATCAAAAATTAAATGGCGCCTTCTCAAATATTCATCTGCTGTATCCTCATATTTCTTCTATTTGCTTCATTTTTCTACCTAAAAATTGTAATCACTATGCCGATTCGTTAGCCAAAAAAAAAAAGATTATTTTTTTTCTAGAAACCTTGTGCTTGTGCTTGGTCTTGGTTGATTATTAACGAAGTAATAATTTCTATGGTATATTTAATGATACCTATTTATTCTCCAAGCGTTTTATCGTCTTATCTTTTTCCTTCAGATTAATTGTAGATACTATTGCAAAAAGCTGTTTAAGAAACTGTACCATTTTAAAGAGGCTTGTAGCTACTACTTAAATTTAATTTTAATGAAAGCCAATACACCAAAAAAAAACTTCACTCTAAATCAGTTAACTCTCAGACTTGTATGTGATATAGCCTTAACTTTCATTTCATACAAAATTCAACATAATAACCTTCATCAGAAAAAAAAAAAACAATTGTGCACAAGAGAATTCACAAGTTCAGAGTTTTTAGTTAGAGAAACTTCAAGTCTTGGCATGGAAATCTAGTAATCAAGTTGTGTCAAATTTTCTCCAACAGCTAAGGTTGAGTTTCATCTGATGTAGTGTCGGTCATGAGATATTTGATGCCCTAGACGAAATTTTTTTTATGCCCTTATCAAACTCGATACTATTCTATCTCTAATATCATTACAGGTTCAACTCTTTTCATATATTTTCTTCTCTTATTCAAAAGAATGCATTGATTTAATCAAATTATATTTCAGCCATCAAAACTTAAATGGTATCCTCTCGAATATTCATCTGCCATATCATCCTATTTTTCTTCTATTTGTTTCTCTTTTCTACCTGAAAGTAGAAATCACTCTGGGAATCCGCTAGTAAAATATACCTTGAGAAATTGTGATTTTTCTAAGAAGCAAAAGCCGTCTTAGCTCAGTGGTAGAGCGCATGGCTTTTAACCACGTGGTCGTGGGTTCGATCCCCACAAACGGCGTCACATGCTTTTTGTTTAAACTATTTATTACATGGACCAGGACGAGGCACAACACTAACACAGATCGAAGAGTAGTAGGGCTGGGTTCTTTGATCCGCACCCGCGGACTTTCGCCTGCCGCGGGGTGGGTGCGACCTTGTGGAAATTTTTTTTTTTCGCTGGGCAGGTTAAAAAATTTGGTGGGTTTTGCGGGGCGGGCTCCGCGGGTCCCGCATATTTTTGCGAGGCCCACACATATTTTTTTAATAAAAAATATATATTATATTGTACATAGTAATAACTATATTATAATATATATTTTTTATATTATACAAACTATTTTATGTATACCCGCGGATAATATGCGGGGCGGGGTACAGGCTTAATTTTTTCAAAGTTTTTTATGCGAACCGAGTCGTCTCACAAATAATGCTATTGGACCGGTTTTGGAATTGTATTTCTTCTCCTTCTCACAAGACGAGGCACAACACTAACACGGATCGAAGAGTAGGGCTGGGTTCTTTGACCCGCCGCGGGGCGGGTGCGGACTTGTGGAAATAAGAATTTTTTTTTGCGGGGCAGATTAAAAACTTTGGTGGGTTTGCGCGGCGGATCCCACGGGTTCCGCATACTTTTTTATATAAAAATCTATATTATATTATAAATAGTAATAACTATATTATAATATATATTTTATATATTATAAAAACTATTTTATGTAATATTAATAAATTTTTAAGGTAAAAAAGTTGTTTATTTATAAAATAAATAGTGATACTATTATCATTATTATTACCTTTTAATATATATATTTTTTTAATTTGCGGGTTGCAGGTTGCAGTTTTTTGATTTAGCGGATCGTATATCTCGGATTTTCGGACTTGCGGTTTGCCGGTTTTTGTGATGCAGGTTTGCGGACGCGGGTACCCGTGGGCCTTGTGGATAATATGTGGGCGGGTGCGGATTTATTTTTTTCAAATTTTGTTTATGCGGACCGGAAGGAATGCGCGAAAAAGTCGCAGGTTATTTCGGGGGAGACGAGGATCGGCCCATCTAGCCTTATCGAAGAGTATTTCGAAAATCTCATGTAGCAGTAGTGAGTACCTTTCTTTTCATTGGGAAAGGACGTCCGTTTAGCAGCAATGAAGCGAGCCATTGACTTAAAGATCTCATAGATACATTTTCTTCTCTTATTCGAAAGAATGCATTGATTTAATCAAATCATATTCGAGCCATCAAAACTTAAATGGTACTTTCTCAATATTCATCTGCTATATTCTCATATTTTTCTTCTATTTGCTTCTCTTTTCTACCCAAAAATTGTAATCGCTCTGCGGATTGGTTAGCAAAATATACCTTACAGATTATGTTTTTTTTTTTTTCTAGAAATCTTGTGCTTGGTTGATTATTAACGAAGTAATAATTTCTATGGTATATTTAGTGGTACCCATTCATTCTCCAAGAGTTTTATTGTCTTATCTTTTTCCTTTAGATTAATTGTAGTGCTATTGCAAAAGGCTGTTTAAGAAACTGTACCATTTTAAAGAGGCTTGTAGCTACTACTTAAATTTAATTTCAATGAAAGCCCTTTGACAAAAAAAAATTCACTCAAAATCAGTTAACTCTCGAAATTGTATGTCATATAGCCTTGGTAAATTTCATTCTATACAAAATTCAACATAGTAGCCTTTATAAGAAAAAGAACAACAATTGTGCACAAGAGAATTCACAAGTTCAGATTCTCAGTTAGAGAAACTTCAAGTCTTGGCATGGAAACCTAGTAATCAAGTTGTGTCAAATTTTGTCCAACAGCTAAGGTTGAGTTTCATCTGATGATAACATTGTGGAAAGGGAAGGTAAGAAGAAGCCAAGACTCCACTCCCCAACATGATGGTTACAACAATTGATCCCCAAATCCACCTTCGTCTCCTCTTTCTCTTTTGCCCTTTTCGCCTTACCACCTCTAATATCAAGTAAAGATGAAGCATTAAGACAAAGGACAAAATACAAGGCATTGTAGTAAATATGACTTAGAGAGTTTCTTTTCTTCTACCCATGGTTTTTTGGTTGTGCTGGAACATTTCTTCATTCGCAGTCTCATAATAGCTAAGACGATCAGACAAAAGTGCAATTTTAAAGTTCTTAGCTTCGAGAAAAGGTCTCATCTCCATCTCTACCTCTGACTTGGTCATGTCACTGCCTAGTAAGAGACAAACCTGGTTACCTCTACGTATCTCATCTGCTATGTTTATGATGTATGGGGTGGTGGTAGGATCAAGAGGAAGGAATAAACCCACATGGGATAATTGTTCACGAAGCTTCCACCAACTTAGTTGTATTTGCTCTAGAGTCTCTTTTGCTTGCTTCCTCCTCTCTATTTCCATTAGCAAAGCCAATCTCATTTTCTTGGGATTAGTTTGAATGTTCTTAACTGAACTCTGCATCTGTTAGGTTAAAACTAGTTTATTAGATATTGGGAAGGAGCAAAGCCATAGCCCATAGGTCCTAGCATATATAAGTACACAATCTAGGTTAATGTTATATAATTTTTGCTGTTGCTCAGACAACTTTGAGTGCGAGATTATCAAACCGTATGTTTTAAGACATTACCTATCAAGTAGATAGAACTAGATTCAATATTTTTTCTTGTGATAAACTTGAAGAAGATGAAGATAACTAGAACCAAGGGCTAAAGCATTAAAATCGAAAATTTAGAAGATAAGTAAACAAAGGAATACAAACGGTTTACCTCGCAATTGAAAATCCAAAAGGAGACGATAAAACTGAAAGATCTACTCAGATTGAGGAAGAAGAGAAGGTAATTGATTGATGATACACTGATATGAGATCGAACGAAGAAGAAAGAGGGCAAAAAAGAGATTAGATGGATAATTTAACGGAAGTGAAAAACTTCTTCTCCAAGGCTTGAAAAAACTGTGTTGTTCACCAAGGGCTTAGGGCTTTTTTTTTCCTTTAATTTAGGGTGTGTTATTGGTTCGATACTTCTATAAAATGTTCATGACTTTAAGAAATCTAGAGATTTGCAGAGTATAAGAGAGTCTTGCAGAGATTTTTTTATTAATGACTTTGAAAGTATTTGTAAATCTCACCTAAATATGAAAGATTTTGAAAGGCATTAAAAATTGTTTCACAAGAATTTTTTTTAAAAGAATCAATAAACCAATAACACAGGACATTTAAAGACTTTTAAAAATTTTTAAAATATTTTTTATCCAATAACACAAGACTTTTAATGACATTTTTAAATCATCAAACCAATAACACATGACTTTTAATTACTTTTAACAACTTTTTATAAGTGATAAACCAATAACATGAGATTCTAATAGAGTGTTGAAAATTCATTAACCAATAACACAACCAATAACATGAGATTCTAATAGAGTGTTGAAAATTCATTAACCAATAACACCCAATAACACTAAACTTTTAAAAACTTATAAGTCTCTAAGAATCACTAAACGAATAACACCCCCTTAGTTATTTCATTAAAGCTCAATATTGGTCTTTCTCTATATCAAGGGACCAAAAGTATTAGAGATTAAGATTGTTTTAGTACTTTCTCATATTTTGTTAATTAAGTTGTTAAGTGTTGTTAATTTGTTTAATTTCTGTTTTTACTACTTAGCTTATATATAAGCTTAACATTGTATAGTTTTCATTTTAACGAGAAATAAAGTTTCCTTTTTACTCAATATTTTGATATGGTATCAGAGCAAATATCCGCATCTTTGTGATTTCTTTTTCTCGTTCGTTTCTCGTCTCCAATGGAGATTCATGGAGTATGATTTCTCCGATTTCTTGTTCTCGGATCGCTATCGGCGTTTCTTCTTTTTGATTTCTCTGATTTCTTGTTATCGGATCGCAATTGGCGTTTCTTTTTCTTTTTCTTGATTTTGCGATTTTTCAGATCGCTTATCTCCTTTGTGTTTTTCGATTTCTAATCTTGGTTCGTCTATTGCGAATCTCATTCAGTTCAAGTAATTGACCTTCTTGTGTCTATTTTCGCCTTCCGGTTTCAATTCCAGAAAGAATGAATTCAGTACCTCAAGATCGAACTAATCAGCCAGGTAACAATCAGATTCCTACTGTAGTTGTTCAGTCAATGGATCAGTATGATAATCCCTATTTCTTGCACAATTCGGATCATGCGGGATTAGTTTGATTTTCTGATAAGTTAGTTTCAGGGTCTGATTTTCATGCTTGGCGTTGAAGTGTTAGGATGGCTTTGAATGTTCGTAACAAGTTAGGATTTATCGATGGTTGTCAGCTGATAATCATTTTGATTCTGGTTCTTGGTCACGTTGTAATGACATGGTGGCTACGTGGTCGATGAACTCGGTTTCTAAAAAGATTGGTCAGTCCTTGTTGTTCATGTTTACTGCTGAGAGTATTTTGAAGAATTTGATGTCCCGTTTTAAGCAAGATGATGCTCCAAGAGTTTTTGAAATTGAACAGCGTCTTAGTAACATCCAGCAAGGTTCTATGGATGTATGCACTTACTACACTGAGCTGGTTACTCTTTGGGAAGAGTACAAAATTATGTTGAATTGCCTATCTGCACTTGTGGGAGATGTGAGTGCAATGGTGCTGCCTTGTGGGAAAGATTGCAAGAAAGGAGTAGAGTGACAAAATTTCTCATGGGTTTGAATGAAGTTTATGAACCAACTCGTAGGCACATCCTTATGTTAAAGCCGATTCCCTCTATTGAAGATGTTTTCAACCTGGTTACTCAAGATGAAAGACATAAGTCCCTCAAGCCTTCTAAAAGAATTGAGAATGTGGCTTTTCAAAGCATGAGTTCTGTGGATCATTCAGTGAGTACAGGATATACAAGTCCTAATGATAGTGCTGCTTTTGCAGTGAATTACAAGTCTAATAATCAGAAACCAGTTTGCACTCATTGTGGACGCATTGGTCACACGGTCCAGAAATGTTACAAATTGAATGGATATCCTCTTGGCCATATGTTCTATTCTGCCAACTCTCATAACTCTGGAGGATAATTCAATCAAGCCAGTAAAGGAGGGAAGCTTCAGAATCAACAGCCGCAGAGTTCAAACCTGATTGCCAACACCATGACTGAGAATAAAATGCACAAGCCTTCCAGTTCAATGACCTCAGGAAGCCTTGATCTCAGCAAGTTTTCAAGTGAGCAAGTTCAGAGTTTGATCCAGCAGCTTTCATCCCATTCAAAGATTTCTGATCAGACCGTGAAAAACGCTACTAGAACAATTACAAAAAATGGAGTCATGGCAGTTACCTCCACATCTGGTAACTTGCCATCTGGTTTAGTATCTTCTAACTCTAGTTTTAATCATCATATTTTAGTTTCTCAACATCATTGTTTGTCTCCCCTTTATGAGTCTATTCCTAATAATTCTTGGATCATTGACAGTGGGGCTACCAGTCATGTCTGCTCAGATTTAGATCTTTTTAGTGAAGTTTTTCCGGTTAAAGGGGTTACCGTAACTCTTCCTAATGGGTCTAGAGTTTCAATAGGTTTTACAGGCACTGTTCATGTTAATGAACAAATTATTTTTTATAATGTTCTTTATGTTGATACTTTCAAGTTTAATCTCTTAAGTGTTAGTTCTTTATTACTTTTTAATCTCTTAAGTGTTAGTTCTTTATTACTTTCTCAACAATTCTCTGTTGTTTTTGACAATTTTTTTTGCTTGATTCAGGACCCTACTCAGGCCTTGACGATTGGTAGAGGAAAATTGTATCATGGACTTTACATCTTAGAGACAGAAGTTTCAGATTCTATCAATACTCAAGATGTTTTCTGTGGTCCGTTCAAGTAAGTGAAGAAGTTTGGCATAGACGTCTTGGCCATCCCTCATCTACAAATTTGCAATACATGATTGAAGATTTACATTTGTCTAAAAGTAAGGTACCCCATTGTAGTGTCTGTCCCATATCTAAGCAGAAAAGACTCCCATTTGTATCTCATAACAATCTTTCTTCTCAACCTTTTGAGTTAATCCATTTGGATATATGGGGGCCTTTTTCTGTTGAGTCTATTGAGGGTTTTAAATACTTCTTGACTATTGTTGATGATTGTACTAGAGTGACATGAGTTTATATGTTGAGAAATAAAAGTGATATTTCAGTTGTTTTTCCAGCTTTTGTTCAGTATGTTTTAACTCAGTTTAATGCTAGAATCAAAGCGGTTAGGAGTGACAATGCTCCTGAGCTGTGTTTTCCTGATTTGGTAAGAAAGTAAGGTATGGTTCATCAATTTTCCTGCAGTTATACTCCTCAACAAAACTTGGTGGTAGAGCGTAAGCATCAACATCTTTTAAATGTTGTGCATGCTTTATTATTTCAATCTAATATTCCTTTTGTTTACTGGAGTAATTGTATATTGGCTGCGGTTTTCTTAATCAATGAACAGGTTCTCTTCTTCTCAATAAAAAATCCCCTTATGAAGTTTTAATGAATAAGAAGCCTGATTATGATCTTCTGCGTACTTTTGGTTGTTTATGTTATGTTTCTACCTTATCTAAGGATAGAAACAAATTTTCTCCAAGAGCTAATGCTTGTGTGTTTTTAGGGTATCCTACAGGTTATAAAGGGTACAAGGTATTAAATTGAAGAGAAATTCAGTCTCTATTTCCAGGAATGTTGTTTTTCAAGAGGACAGCTTTCCTTTTAAGGATTCTCATGCTGTTAATCATGATATATTTGATCATAATATCTTGCCTTTACCGTTTTCTGTTGATTTACCAAATAATTTTCCCTGTCATGTTCCTGTTACAGATCCTTCAGGGTCCAATCAGGGTAATGGACATTATAATTCTCCTGATGTTTTCCCTCCCGTACATAATAACAATGAGCCTTCTTTAGAAGAGTCTTATTCTTCTTTTCCTTCTGTTAGCTGTGAAAATAACCTGCAGGATAGAGATAATTCAGCTACTTCTCAGGAAATGATTGTTAGAGATAATCCTGTTTCTCATTCACAGACAGTAATAACTTCAAAAGAATAACTTCAAAAGATAAAGGTAAAGGTAAACAAGTGGATGAGACAAGACCGAGAAGAACTACAAATTTTGTTTCTCATTCACAGACAGTAGTAACTTAAAAAGATAAAGGTAAAGGTAAACAAGTGGATGAGACAAGACCGAGAAGAACTGCCAAGGCTCCAGGTTATTTGTCAGATTATCATTGTTCTCAAATTTCTACAGAATTTTCTTCAAATAATTATGCTGATTCTCTTTATCCTATTGAAGCTGTCTTGGATTATTCTCAACTTAATCCTTTGTATCAGCATTTTATTTTGTCTACTTCAGTTGAAATTCAACTTAATCCTTTGTATCAGCATTTTATTTTGTCTACTTCAGTTGAAATAGATCCTCAAAATTTTGCTGAAGCTATTGCTCATCCTCATTTCTCCAAAGCCATGGATACTGAAATTTCAGCTTTGGAAGAGAATGAAACCTGGACTATAGTAAGTCTTCCAGATGGTAAGAATCTTATAGCAAACATGTGGGTTTATACAACTAAATTCAATCCTGATGGGTTTATAGAAAGGTATAGAGCCCTTCTTGTTGCCAAAGGATATACGCAACAAGAAGGGATTGATTATCTCGATACTTTTTCCCCTGTGGCTAAATTGGCAAGTGTGAAACTGATTTTAGCTTTAGCTTTAGTCTATGGATGGAGATTAACTCAGATGGACGTGACTAATGCTTTCTTACATGGAAAATTGGAGGAAGAGATATATATGAGCTTGCCACAAGGCTATACTCTTCCAAATGGTGTTTTTCTGCCCCCAAATCCAGTATGTCACTTACACAAATCTTTGTACGAGCTGAAACAAGCTTCAAGGCAATGGTATCAATGTTTTTAAGAAGTTGTTCTCCAAACAGGTTTTGTAAGATCCTCTAGTGACACTACTTTATTCATTAAGAAAACTGATACTGCATTTGTTGCATTGCTTGTGTATGTAGATGATATTTTGATTGCTTCAAATAGTGATTATGAGTTGTAGGTTTTAAAGGAAGCATTACATAATGCCTTTAAAATCAAAGATATGGATTCTTCTCGATTCTTCTTAGGACTGGAAATAGCTAGAAATTCAACTGGGATCTCAGTCTGTCAAAGAAAATATGCGCTTGACATCCTTGCTACTATTGGAAAATTGGCGTGCAAACCATCCAAAGTTCCAATGGATCCAGCAGTGCATCTCAGTAAGGATACATTCACACCTTTTGAGAATCCAAGTCCATTCAGAGAGCTAATAGGATGATTTCTTTATTTGACTATAACCCGACTAGACATTACATATGCTGTTCATAGTCTAAGTCAGTTTATGTCTTCTTCCACTGATGTTCATCTCCAGGCTGCACATAAAGTGCTTCATTACATCAAATCCAATCCATGTCAGGGACTCTTTTACCCTACTAATTCAGATGTTTGCCTTAACGCTTTTGTGGATGCAGATTAGGCTACATGCCCAGATACAAGAAAGTCTGTTTCAGGATTTTGTGTATATCTCGGGAAATCTTTGATTACCTGGAAGTCAAAGAAGCAACATACAGTTAGTAGAAGCAGCACTGAGGCCGAATATCGCAGCATGGCTCTTGCCACTTGTGAGCTTCTCTGGCTCCAACAGCTTCTTTGTGATTTGCACATTCAGGTTCAGAATCCAGCCAAGCTCTTCTGTGATAAAAGATCAGCTATACATATTGCCACAAATCCGATGTTCCACGAACGCACCAAACACATAGAAATAGACTGCCATACGGTAAGGGATCAGGTAGGGAATGGTTTTCTCAAATTATTTCCTGTCTAAAGTGCTAATCAACATGTTGATATTTTGAAAAAACACTTCAGGCAGGACCTTTTCATTATATACTTAAGCAAATGTCTATTTCAAGTCTCTTTCTTTCAGCTGAAGCTTCCAATTCAGAGCCTTGAGGGGGATGTATTAGAGCTTAAGGGTGTTTTAATACTTTCTCATATTCTGTTAATTAAGTTGTTAAGTGTTGTTAATTTGTTTAATCTCTGTTTTTACTACTTAGCTTATATATAATCTTAACATTGTATAGTTTTCATTTTAACGAGAAATAAAGTTTCCTTTTACTACTCAATATTTTGATAAAAAGGAAAGCTTCAAATCTTATTTGTCTGAGATTTGTCCACCAGTTTTACACAGAAACGTGAATGTTCTCATCTTCTCTCCATTGCTAAAGAAGGTGAAAATTTATAAGATTTTTTGGTCAATCGTTTGAGAAACAACTCAGAACTAAAAATCTGGGGTGAACTTTTTGAGTTTGCCGCTGATTTTTGTTCTTATTTTCCTTAGTTCCACCCCTTTTTTGTTCTTATCTTCCTTAGTTCCAAACCCCCCCCTCCCCTCTCTCCAAGATAAAGATTTTCATTCTTTTAAGTGACCAATGTAAAACTTAGAAATTGGATTCCAAACTATTGTTTTTTCAAATGGGTCTTATTTATTTTGAAGGCCCAATTTTGTTTTGATGGATTTTAATTATTATTTTCTTGGTTGGTTTGGTTATTATAAATTGGGGTCTACCAGCTATTTTCCAACGATAACTATTATATAACAACTGATTCACATAAACTATGATTTTATTCACAGAACCATACGCATCGGAAGTTAAATTTACAGAACCACATATATCTGAAGTTAAATTCTCAGAAACACACACATATGAAGTTAAATTATTAGAATCTCACGCATCTGAACCAAACAGTAAATCAAACCTATGGGTAAATATGAGTTTAACTTCAGATGCGTGGGGTTCTATTAATTTAACTTCAGATGTGTTTGCTTCTGGGAATTTAACTTCAGATGCTTGTGGTTATGTGAATTTAACTTCTGATGCGTGTGGTTCTGTGAAAAGGGGTCATATTTTATGTGGATATGTTGTTATATGATAGTTATCGTAGGGAAATAGCTCGTCCAACTGATAAGTTGAAATAGATTAAAATTTGATAAATCCAGAATTAATTTTTTTGTTAACCAAACCGAAGATCACTGAAATGAAATAAGTTTCGGTTCAATTTCCGTTAAAATATTAAATTGTAAAAACTTAAAAAAACTTATTAAACGGGAATGATCAATCTGAAACCTCTATAAATGATTTGGAAGAATCAAATTAGAAAATAACAAAAAATATTAGTAAATATAAACAATTGATTAAAAAAACAAATTGACTTACTATCTATATATTGAATGGTCTAAGTAATTGCACTCTAAAAAAAAATTAGATCCCTAAAAATACTTATAACACATTAAAAACATTATTAAAAACAATATGACAAATATTTAAATATAAAATATCAATTGTTGTCTTTGGTCAGTGGTAAAGCGCGTGGCTTTTAACCACGTGGCTTTTAACCACGTGGTTGTGGGTTCGATCCCCACAGACAACGCAATACTATAAGTTTTTGATTTTAAATATTTATTTTGTTTAACCATTCAGTAAATTTTTTTTTAAGCAAATTGAGTTCCTCATCCATGACTCCATATCCTTGAATTTTTAAGCTATTTGATTGTAACGTAACACTTTGTTTCGATTTAATGAAATTCCAAATTTTTTTTTGATAATGAAATACTATTTAAAGCTACTTCACAGAAATTTTGAGATAGTCGTAACTTGATTAACAATACAAAAGATTAGTCACCAAATTTCAATCCCTTGGATATTTTATTTTCTAAAATATCTGGGTTTCATTTTAAATAAGGAAGGGCAACCTATTTACCTACGAACTATTGCCATATCATAATATTTTCCCACGAATTATTACCCCCTTTCTATATCCCTATGAAATCAAATTTGTAGACTTATTTGCCCATGAAATCAAAGTTGCAGACTTATTTGCCCGTGAAATGAAAGTTGCAAACTTATTTGCCCACAAAATTGAAAGTTTGAATTTCAATTTCATGGGCAAATAAGTATGCAACTTTGATTTCATGGGAATTTAGAAAGAGGACAATAGTTTGTGGGGAAATATTATGATATGTCAATAGCTCGTGGGTAAATAAGTTGTTTTCACTTTAAATAATGACAACAAACATAATATAAAGAAAATTAGGAATTCAAACGAGAAACTTTCATATGCTTAGGAAATGAAAATGTGTATACAACATTATATGAAATATAATAACCTGTGGATAGTGTTAGAAGATAGGATAGTGAAATTTCTTTCACAAACAGAACAGAGAAATATACATTGCAATGTTGGTTTTTACTAAAAAAAGATATAATTATAAGCATCTGCTTGACAAAAAGAAAAAAAAATTATAAGCATCTTAAGTGATTGATCTAAATAGATTTTTTTGAAATTATTACTAGTTAGAGGCAGAACACTCTAATTCCGCAGCTAACATGTTAGGTGAATCTCCACAATTCAAAGTAGAGTTAAAGACGTCATATGAAACATTGATAGAGCACTTTTTGTTTCCCAACAAACATGTCAGACAAAAACTTCGCAACATCTTTATCTTCTTGGTACTTACCAACAACAAATGATATACAGCTCACAGAATTTCTGAAGCTTTGGTCGATCATTGCAAGACAACTCTACTTTTTTGTGTTAATTAATTTTAGCACAAGTTGTTCTGATCACGACTGTCTTGAAGTTTACCGCGGATGGGTTACCATTCATTTCTTCCAATATAGTGATTGTATATTTCCTACTCGCGTTCAAGAATGATCGTGGAACATGGTACTTACAGAAGCTCTACCAACATAGTAACCGTTATTAACTATGTTAAGTTAAACACATTTTGACGAATGCGACAAATAAGGAACCGATATGTTACCATCTTTGAGTTGGTTTTTCGCATATAAAAGCGCATATGTCGCTGCCATACTCTCTACGGTAGTTACATTCGTCTTGCAACCATTGATACTAAATTTAAAGCTTGGACAGTAACATCTATTGCTCTGACCATTCATCCAAGCTCCACCTTTCCCCCAACCATTCAAGTCTACTATCATTGGACCTTTACCAAGAGCAGCCTTGAAATTTTCCTGAAAAATAACATTTCATCGTTAAAACCTCATTCTTTTGTTTTGATGATCAATTAAATTTTTATAGAAAATTTTGATTTATACGACCTTGTACCATGTCAACATTCGACTAGTAGGAATTTTTTTGTTTGTCCATTTAAGATGAGGAAGGGATTGTGTGATGAAAAGTTTGTTGTTGTATCCATCCATACCTACCTTATAGTTTTATTCATGGTCTGATATATTCTTCTAGATCATTTCATCTCTTCTGTATCTAAGTTCTAACTAAGTACACAGGACCACTATTCCCATTTGGGATCTTGTAAAAAATGCCCATAGTTCTAAAACATAATAGGTCATACACAACTTTAGTTATCAGAATAGTTATCGCAAGATATTTTGTACAAAATTATTAGTAAAACTTATGGATTCACATTTAACTTATAGTCCAACAGAAACACTAGGGAGTGAAATCTGATTGATTTCACGGACGAGTTTAATATTCCTCTACAATTTGTAGTCAAAATTTTCATCTTTAACCTATTGATTACCACCGTGACAAAAAAAAATAACCTATTGATTACCAACATTTTTCCAACTGACGTAAGCATGAAGAATACGAGCATTGCTGTAAACCCGAAGCGTAATGTTGTATCCCCAAAATAGATCGTTCTTGTTGAGTTAAACCCTAATTTAAACCACATATTTAGACCATGGTATAAAAATTAGTCAATACAATGGAATTAGTTATTAAAATCACATATATTTTGGAGTTGGATATAGATGTACCTACTCATGTACCAAAGTTAGTCATTAGCATCATTTGTAACCTTCTTCTGGTCTAAAAGACCCTTGGGAGTGACATCGCCTTTGACTTTAAGAATGTTCTTCCGACATACTTAGGTATCCAGATCCATTCTAGCATCTCTTGCTTACTAGAGTTTTCAGTCATGATGGATATTCTAGTGTTCACTTTTTCAATAATTTTACCGTAAATGAATGATATTTCCATAGATTTTAGCGCTATGCGAAGTTGGCAAATTACCTATGGAACAATGATGTCTAGACAAAAAACATATTATTTAACGATCATCAATAGATAATCAAAGAAAACATGATTGGATCTAAGCTTGATGGAGTTTACAAGATCAATGCTTGAAATATTACCGTAAGTGAATGATCTTTTCATAGATTTTAGCGTTATGCGTAGTTGGCAAATAACCCATGGAACAATGATGTCTAGAGAGTTAGCCATTTTTGGAATATCAATCAATATAGACCTTGCCATCCGCCCCATTCGTTCGCGATCTAAGAATATAACCGAACAAATTAATATCCACCAAAAAAAATATAAAAATCATAACTTTAGATGACATTTTAAAAAGTCCGGTTTATATATGCTGATAATGGGCCTAATTTCTAGTGGGATAGGACTGATGACCATACAACTTTATCATAACATTAAATGCATAACTTGATATAGGATTGAACCGTCTTGTGAGGCGCGCAAAAAGTTTCTATTCTTTCATATATCTCTACGATATTTGTAATAAAATTTTATATTTCATTATGGAAAAAAAAAGATTTCAAGAAAATATTAAACAAATTAATTAACAAAAAAAAAAATATTAAACAAATTCAAAAATCTGATAATATAAGAATTATGCATTCAAAATTATCGGGATATTTTTTGATCAATTTATTAGCATTTTGGAAAAAATG
>CM071718.1:14650949-14662252 GCA_036630335.1 Physaria fendleri | reverse complement strand
AGCTTGTACAGCCTTAGTGCTTCGGCACGCCTCACAACAGAGGACTTGTACCCGCCCCTATAGAAACTCATGCACGCCTTGTACACGCCTCACACCCGAGGACTTGTGCACGCCTCACAACAGAGGACTTGCGGTTTGTATTAATATCATGTTTTATTTTTGACCACTTGATTGTTGTGCGGACAGATCTGGATCAAAGGATCCGCACTGCCGTCATACAAACCAATTACCTGATC
The DNA here is from genome assembly GCA_036630335.1 of Physaria fendleri. Lineage (NCBI taxonomy): Eukaryota > Viridiplantae > Streptophyta > Magnoliopsida > Brassicales > Brassicaceae > Physaria > Physaria fendleri. The sequence goes on along the minus strand of CM071718.1, from coordinate 14,662,016 downwards.
TTTACTATGTCCATTTGTAATTCCTACCAAATTACTGGACTTGCGTTTCTTCATACAGACTTGTGACACCCTATCACGAGATTTCTTGCTCGTGGTCGAAATCACCGACTATAGCGCATACAGATTTGCCTAGGTCCCGAACGATCCTTACCAACACTAGTTGCCTACTGTCCCGAACGCCCATACACCCAAAACAGCAGGTTTTGTTTTAAGACTTAAGTCCCCATAAAACTCAAGCCAATGGCGTTGGATCGGCATAGTCCGAGTCCTCGACGAACCGATATCACTTAGTCCCATTTCCTTGTATTTTCATTTCCTGGGTTGAACGCCTTCCAAATGTTTATTTGTAATCCTTCCACTCGCTTGGTTTTATTTTGCTGATCCATCTTGGACCGAACTCGCTTGGTTTTATTTTGCTGATCCATCTTGGACCGAGGTGATTCTCGTCGTCAACTCGTCAATTTACCGAAGGTGCAGACCGAGCAATTGTTGGTACTGTCTGTTCGTAATTCACACAGAAATACCGGACTTAAGTATCTTCGTCTTCACGTCTTCCTCCTCCATATCGCCTTTGTTGGATAACTTCCTCTTAAATTTCCTTTCACCATTTTGGTTGCTCATCCAAGTGTTGTTGTCTTGATTATCTAATTGCCAAGCAGATCCACCATTTTAGTTACTCCTCCAAGTGATTTTGCCTTGGTCATCTTTCTTACTTCACGATGATCCTCCATCATCTTTCTTGAGTTGTCTTTACTTCTTTTAATAGAACACATTCTAAATTCCTCGTCGTTTACCTTAGTCCATAGACTTCTTCGTGGACAGTCTTGGGCTTCCTAGTTGCACTTCCACTTTGGACACACAGTCTCAAAGCTCTTCCACATGATCAATCATGCATCTCTCTGCATGAGGCGCGATACTTGCTAGCTCGCCTTATGTTATTCACTTCTTTTAACTTCGTTTTCTTGTCCGTAAGCACGTTCCTACGTCTATTCTTGTCTTTCTACGACTTATTCCTTTGGTTTTTTTCTTCTATTCATTCCTCCACGAATGCAGCTTTCTCAACTATCATAGCCTTTTATTCCGAGGGTACGGACTGAGCATCGAATCCCTTTGTCGGTTCTTAGCTCTCTAAGGAAACGCTAGACTTTATTCTCTTTATCGTCTAACTTTTCTCCTTGCACATCGTCTTAACGATTAAACTTCCTTGCGAACTCCACACAAGAGCTTACGCTCTCATCTACCTCCGATCGAACTCTTCTGCAAACCCCACTCCGGAGTTTGCCCTTCATAAGTTATCTTGAAAATATTAAACCGGTTAGTAAAAGTTTAACAATTCAAAGAAGAGATTTAAACAAGACCATTAACCGATGCTTTATTCTCTTTATCGTCTAACTTTTCTCCTTGCACATCGTCTTAACGATTAAACTTCCTTGCGAACTCCACACAAGAGCTTACGCTCTCATCTACCTCCGATCGAACTCTTCTGCAAACCCCACTCCGGAGTTTGCCCTTCATAAGTTATCTTGAAAATATTAAACCGGTTAGTAAAAGTTTAACAATTCAAAGAAGAGATTTAAACAAGACCATTAACCGATGGGCGTGATTCCGGCCTATAACCCAGATGTTGCTAGAACATGCTCTGATACAACTTATAACACCCCAACCCAGCCGGGTCGATTATTACTTCGAAATTTCATTACCCGCTACGCACAATTTTAACCCTAGAGGTCTTTACTTATTTATAGGCATTCAACGGTTAGAATAGAATAATTAACCAAGCAATTTAGCCTTTAGTTATTATGCATGGATTCATGTACATGGTTAACTTACAAACCGCAACGGTACTATACCATCCTTACCACCGGTTTATTCTTGGCCATTACCCTTCTTTCTCTTATTTCGCCCATGAACTTCGTTACTTCCCGAAGCTACATGTACCCCTTGGTTCTTTCTGGTTATCAAGGCGTACAATCTTCTCCTTAATAGCGGTGCTTGATCAACCGTATCAAGGCGTACAATCTTCTCCTTAATAGCGGTGCTTGATCAACCGTATATGTCCATGGATGGCTCATATCACGGTTGTTCTGTAGCCGACCATAGTCTTCTTGTGTTCGACCATAATCGTACCACACTTGTCTAGTAGTGATCTCAAACTAGCTATCACCTGAACATGCTTATAATCCAACTTGTTAGCATTATAACAAACACATATATATAACCCGCATAATAGGATATTCTAATAAGAAGCGAATACCCCTTATGCGACACGTGCCAGTGACTATCTACATCGATTAAGCTACTAAGCCGTCCAACCCTTCTGGTGGTCCGACCTAGAAGTCCCATCCCAATGGCTTTCGAGATCATTCAACCAACCATCCCCACTAATCTCTAGCAAAAGGTATGGTTCAATGTAATCTATCACCTTGAATGTGTTCGTCTTGAATCCCTTTTAACTCGCCAAGCTCCTGTAGAGTCTCGCTCTTACCATAATGCTTTTCCTTCATCCTTAAATATCTCCATAATATCCTCCTTGATCATGTTTGTTGAATACTAACTCCTTTGTTGAGTCAGCCAATGGCTTTCGAGATCATTCAACCAACCATCCCCACTAATCTCTAGCAAAAGGTATGGTTCAATGTAATCTATCACCTTGAATGTGTTCGTCTTGAATCCCTTTTAACTCGCCAAGCTCCTGTAGAGTCTCGCTCTTACCATAATGCTTTTCCTTCATCCTTAAATATCTCCATAATATCCTCCTTGATCATGTTTGTTGAATACTAACTCCTTTGTTGAGTCAGAGTCTAGCCTCTTTCCGAAACCTTTCCGCATCACACCCTACACGGGCCGAGTCGGTTTGCATTGTGGCTATGTTAGTCCCGTTCCCGGTTTGACTAACTCCTCCGACCTAGCAGTCCCATCCCAATGGCTTTCGAGATCATTCAACCAACCATCCCCACTAATCTCTAACGAAAGGTTTGGTACAATGTAATCTATCACCTTGAATGTGTTCGTCTTGAATCCCTTTTAACTTTCCGAGCTCATGTAGAGTCTCGCTCTTACCATAATGCCATTCCTTCATCCTTAAATATCTCCATAGTAACCTCCTTGATCATGTTTGTTGAATACTAACTCCTTTGTTGAGTCAGAGTCTAGCCTCTTTCCGAAGCTTTCCCGTAACACACCCTACACGGGTCGAGTCGGTTTGTATTGTGGCTATGTTAGTCCCGTTCCCGGTTTGACTAACTCCTTGACCATGGCTGTAATAACCCTGATCTTCAGTAAGCTTATCATCGAGGAATTGATCCGCAGTATAGTTATGATCGACAAATTTTCCTCGACCATGGAATTATGAAACATCGACATTTTGTGTGACCCGCGATTAAGTTATTATCGGCATTTGACTATCCGCAGTCCATGAAAGATCGGTAAAATTTTCCCCAATCTGGTACATACTATCACCGAGTATTGGCTTTGACGCGGGAAGGAAATCACCGAGCTTTAGGTCCCGCGGTATGTGAATGTCCGAGACTTGTGATCCTGCGGTACGACTAGCATCGGGTAATTTATCCGCGACTTAACAACACCCGACCACGACTTGTAAAACACGATCATTTAAATTGCTAAGACATAAGGAACATAGAAAGGGCAAAAATATTGTACATAGTGGTTTGTGATGTCATCATGTCGTGTGTGAAAGGAAACAAAGGGAATATACCCCATGATTAAGTGCATTGCACTTGATTCTCTAGCTTTGCCGAGTCACTTGGTTAGCTTTAGGCATTGATGTCGCCGATTTTGACACCAGTTAGTCAGGTTTCACCCGAGAGACAGACTCTCGAGAGTTTAACCCGTTTAGAACCGCAAGTGCACGATATAGTCACTTGTAGTATAGAGCGGGGTTGATCCACAGGGAAATCTGGTACACGTCTAGAGAACTAGTCCCAGAACTGTGTGAGTGAGGAAAAAGCACAGGGAAAGATCATGTGGTGATTTGTAGGGTCGGTAAAAAGTCTTTAAAGCCTCCGGAAGTGATGCATCGGCTGCCGGACTAGGCTGGGGCCCCTGGGCCTAGTGACAAGTACGAGCCCAATAAGGGTTGCAGGTGGTCGGGGAGTTACAACAACTTCCAAAAGTTTAGATTAGATAAAAATTATAAAAACTAAATAATAATTACAATGACGTAATTATCCTTGTTAGGATACTTAAAAACTAATGGCAAATTAAGTAATATACACGTTAACATAAGATTACTTTTGAATGAGTACTTTCCAAATATTATATAAGATTTTTCATTAATAAATTATACGTTATGCAATTTGATCCATATAACTTATAAATAAGAAATTGATATTTTAGTAATCAAATTATTTTTAAAATAGGATAAGATTTAATTTAGATTGTTCAGATTATTTATAGGGAAAATTTGATTGGATATTCTTTTAATGTTTAGAAAATCAATTCAAATGAAAACAAAAAATAATATCGATTGTAATCCAACATAGTCAGGTTTCACTCAGGAATACTAGAGAGTAGACCTGAGAGTTTAAACCCGTTCAAAATTGCAAGTGCACGGTATAGTCACTTGTAGTATAGAGCGGGGTTGATCCACAGGGAAATCTGGTACACGTCTAGAGAACTAGGTCTAGATTAGTATAGAGCGGGGTTGATCCACAGGGAAATCTGGTACACGTCTAGAGAACTAGGTCTAGATGGTAACTAGGGGGTGTTGTAGGTGTTTGGATGTCATGGCACAACGAACTTTCTAAGATTTGTAAGGGTTTCAGGAACCAACTCAAGGGACTCTAGATTCTGTAAACCGGTCGACTATTCATATGCTTAGTTCGTTCTTGTCTAGAACTTAGTCAAGAATATTGACTATGCCGTGGTGTTCAGTCATAGCCGTCATACCCCAGAGGTTGTTGGGATTTTAGACCAGGGACTGCCACACTGCCTAATCCTCCCCTCCAGGGAGCATTAATTCGCTCGGGATCGATATGTTCACAACCTTATTTAAACAGCACTCTCGTCGCCAAAATTCAGTTGCTCATCACTGCCATGTTCAGGTAGACAGCGCTCCGCTACTACGCCGTGGTGTTCGGTCATAGCCGTCATACCCTAGAGGTTGCAGGGTTGAGACCAGGGATTACCACACTACCTAACCTCCCCCCTAGGGAGCATTAATTCGCTCAGGACTGATATGTTCATAATCTTATTTGAACAGAACTTTCGTCGCAAAAGTTCAGTTGCTCACCACTGCCATGTTCAGGTAGACAGCGCTCCGCTAATAGTCAAAGTCTAGTCTAGGGTCATAAGACAGTTGGCCAAAAAGTCTTAAGCATTAGTCAACACATGATGAAGACTTTATTAGATGAACTTCACCTGATCAATGTAGTACCTCTGGGGATTCGAACCCTTGAAGGCATAACCTCATCTATTCGCGACAGATTTACAGAACTAGGGTTTTAATCCCTTAGGGACAAAATCCTGTTCCCCCTACTAGAGAGACTACTCACTCTCATAGGGACTTTAGCCCTAGAGGAGCATCTCCCCAATCCCTAGTGGGATTTCCTAACCTAAGCAGAAACCAAAATATAAGGAAAAGGACCTTTTTATTAACTTTTCGTCACTTTTGTGTGATTTTTTTGAATGATTACAATGAGTTCAGAGAGCATCTATTTATAGGGGCAGAGAGGAGATCAAGAATCTTCCTAGGTCTACTAGCGCCCGAGCGAATTCCATGTGATTTGCTCGGGCTCACAAAGAATATCCTAATTCTAGATATTTCCCGTGCTTATCTACTTCGGGCGAGTGTGTACGCCCTAAACCTAGCTTCGAATTGTGCCGCCTTAACAGAGCCTGAGCGAATTATGCTAATTCGCTCGCTCCCTTGGTCCTTCTCGAAGCTTTTTACTTGATCTGCAAGTAAGCAAGTGATTCGTTGAAATTAGGACAGAGCCCGTCCGAATTAGGTGAGCCCGTCCGAATTAGGTGAGCCCGACCGAATTGTGAGCATCTCTTGGAATCTTCTCGAAATCTTCAGAATTCTTCTAATATTGATTGCCTTTAGCGCACCTAAGCCTTTGAATGCATCCATAGTCCTTTAAACGTTTGATTTATGCTCTCTTCCTCTTGTTGGAATATCAACTCTCAAACTCTTATTTTACCTGTAAAGTTATTAAAATAAAATAAAAAAGAAACAAACTATTCTAAAAACACTGAAAAGCGAAGTATAAGACGGTCAAATAACTGGTATATCAAACCCCCCGACTTAAATCCTTGCTTGTCCTCAAGCAATAACAGCTTATACCAGAGTTGTGTTTGATGTTTCTTTGTTTCTGGCTTTGACTTCCTCTTTGGCCTTTTACATTCAGCTTGCCATGAGTTTCCCAATTCCCCTTTCTTCAAATTTTATTCTCAAATCAGCTTTTAAGCTGCATCTGTTCAACCATAGAAATCTAGGATCACAATGGACTTACTCTTTTTGATCTTTGTGATTCAAGATCTTCCTTGGTATTTAGAACTTAAAACTCTTCTCTTCCTTACTTCCTAGGCATCTAGCCAGTGCATGAATAAAACTTTTGACTTACGAACCTACAAACCCGCCACTCTAACTCAGCTATAATGAGTATCACTAAGCAAAGGCAATGCACAAATCCCGACGGTTGTAGCCATCCAAAATTCGGCACCTCACTCAGTGATTTTCACACTTTTTAGAGACCCTTGAAAGATTTATTATTTAAAAATGTTTTTCTTTTTTAGATTTTAGATTGTCGGGTCTCTTTCGAAGGATTAGAACTCAGTGTTTTAACGTTGTTCTTTTATGGATAGACCAATTGAACATTAACATCTTACAGGTTTATACGCCGCTGCCCGATGCCCTTTTCTTACTATACCTTTATCCAACCTTTTAGCATGTTTTTTAATCTTAATTTCGGAAGGGAAAAAATTTGTTCGTAGAACTTACCAAGGAGGCTTGCAGGTACTCCATAGAAGTACCATCATAATCCTTTGATTCTTTTGGTCGATAATTCTTATACTTGAGAATTAAGTCACTTCTGGGGGTTTCGGTCTGCTCACTTAGCCTCGAGATTTTAGCTAAGGGAAGTCTCTGTTTGGAAATTCAGATTAGTTAACACAAATAATATATGAGTGAAAAATTTGGTTTGATTAGAAAATACCGATATTCGAAAAACAAAAGCTGAAGCAAAAACTTAAAGCAAATAATTGAAACAAATAACTGAAGCATATCGGTTGTATTAAAAAACCTTTATAAAATTTTTAAAACAAAGCCGAAAAATAAAAATTTTATAAAAAGTTTTAGTTTTTTAAACCATGGAATTCATTAAAAACACTTTATTTTGAGAAAGGAAAAACTATTTTTATTTGGTTTTTTGGAAATATTTTAAAGAAAAACAAAAAAAATGAAAAAGAAAACAATTTTTATGGTATTTTCTTATTTAATCCTGCAAAATGGAACAAAAATGATTAATCTGGCATGAAGTCCCTCCCCCCGACTTAAATCAAAATGTCCTCATTGTGTAAAAGAAGACGAAGAAAGAGCATAAAGGAAATAAAGAGTGAAAGTGCAACGCCTACAAATCATAAATGTTAATACATTATGAGTCTGAAAAGAAAAGAAAATAAAGAAAACAATAAAAAGTACGAGAAATAAACAGAAAACATACGACCAGATCTCACTCTCAGCAGGCTATCGCTGTCTTCTTTTGCGTCCTCAGGGCGCTGGCGGCCCATATACTCTGGGTGCTCGGAAACAGCGCGTCACATGACGCATAGCTCACCAAAGCAACCCATCCATGCTATGCTCACAAACTCGGCTCTGATGGAGTCGGTGCTCTACTGGTGAGGCTGACGGAGGCGGTGTCGACGGTCGAGGCTGAAACTCAAAATCTGGCATCATGTACGGCTCGACGAGTGGAGGCGTGCGGGAGCTAAACGCTCGGTGGGAGGTCCGCGAGGTCGACTGACAGTGGGCAGCTTCGTGCTCGTCCTTGGCTGGCGGATCCTCCTCCTGCCCTATACTGAATCCACGAGGTGTGCAGAAAAGCTCTGGAGGCAGCAAGAATCAGACCCTAGTCTCGCCGTCCACGTTTGCTCAATCAGAATTAGGCAAACAAACATAGTAAGGAGTCTTACGGATGTCCCGATAGTGGTAGACGCCTCGAGTCCCGTGCACCTGAAATATGCTAGTCAGCCATATATGGGGGCATCCATCGAGGAATGATCGTCTAGGCACTCGGCATCACTCAGATCAATGCCGCAGGCGTCAAAGATGGGCGTTAGGAGACTGCATATATACACCTATTGCGGGGTGCTCCCAAGTCTGATAGCTTGAAACTTCTGTTCAGAAAGAACCGTAGCAAAAATGGCCCCTAGGTTGACGCGCTCGAGCTGAAAGTCAGAATCTGATGGTAGTCCCATCAAGCTGCAGAAAATCGTCCTCTGTAGACCAAGACACAACAGATACATCTCATCCGTTCGCAAAGTACTCGCCTCTTGCTTTGCATACAAAGTCAACGACATCAACTTTGCAGCAATAGTCAAGATCGGGTTCTAGACCAAGGTATGCTTCATGGACTTCCCTAAGTAGGGTCCGGAACCTATAGCCTTCCAAACTGGCCATAATGCTGTAACCACCATAGAATCAAATCCGCATCGCTCGACTCTCTCGTCGACCCTGAAGATCCTGTATATCCGGGTGATATCGATGCTGTACCGCTCTCCCCGGTAGAAAAATACTAGCCTCCCCTCTGAAGCTAGAGGAGCGGAGGGGGTCCTGTAATCAATCTCTGTAGAGGCAATACACTGCCGCACTACCTCAGTATAGTAAGAGTAATGATTGGTTTAAAGCGTACCTAAACCGATGCAGTCGAGAAAGTGGACCACCTGGCTATGCACCCCCATCTTCCGTAGGATTGATGGGTTCATGATCTGCGTAGGCTCCATCCTCATCATAAGGAGCCCGTTGTAGCAAATGCTACTCTAAAATCCCCAGCTGGGACAAGTAGCCCGGTTCTGGTAACCGACTATCCGCTCCAGGTCCTTGCGCGTCATACCGCATGGATCAGGATGATCCGGAAAAATATCCCATTGGGATGGAACCAGGGACTCTCATCATGTGGATTAGAATCCTCCGTGTCCTCCATTCGTCGGTGCGATGAATCTCCAACAGAGGCTTTACCCCTCGCCTTGCGTCGTGGTCTATCTCCCATAACCTGTAAAACCTTAAATTTTATTAGTAAAATTAAACTCAACTAAAATTCTAGATTTTTCGGAGCTTAACTATAAAATTAGAATTCCAGTTATTTCACTAATTAAACCAAAAACTTAAAAAAAATTAGAATTCCAGTTATTTCACTAATTAAACCAAAAACTTAAAATTTTAAAATTTAAATTTCTAAATCTATTTGCTAGAGTTTTTGAAAGCTAGAACAATGGTTCAAACGAATTTAAAATCTGATATTCCTAGCAAAAGATAACAATGTTTTAGACAAAATTTAAACCAAAAATCAAAAATTCCTTTATGTTCTTCGTGTTCTAAGTTCCAAAACCTAAATTCCTCAAAACCTAATCATTTTCAACGATTCAAGTTGCAAAATGATCCTAAACAAGTAAACTAACACTTATCAAACATCAATTCAACTATCCAACAACCTAGCAATATCATAATCGGATTTTTCCCTATTAGGCAACTTTCAGATTTTTCAAAATTAAGAGACATAACCATTGTTTTTTAGTGAAAAGCAAGTTGATAAATGGATAGAGGGTGAGAAATTAAGTGAAAAGGAGTTTTGAAATGCAAATTTTGGTTAAGATTTGAGGGTTTTGGAGTTGGGTTTTCGCCGCGGCCGTCAGAGGTTTTAGGAATCTAGCGAGTTCGCTCGAGCTCGCTAGGATCGTCGAATGGTTTATAAAACGTGTATTGAAGAAGACGTCTGCCCGAGCGAATTAATCAGAATCGTCGCTTGGGTTCTTACCCCTCGAGCGAAGTCAAGTGAGAGCCCGAGAGAGCTCGCTCTGTATTTTGCTCGTTTTCAAGGAACTATCCTTGTTATGTCTTCGTGTGCATTCCTAAGCAATTTGTTTAGTATGGTAGATGTTCCTTCAAGGACAGCTCATCTAGTGATAAAGAAAAAACAAATTTAAACGAAAATACTGGGTTGCCTCCCACAAGCACTAAGTTTATCGTCTTCAGCCAGACGCTTCAGATGGTATTATCGAGACTACTATCTCGAATTTCGGGACATTGATTCGGGGTAGAATCTCTGTCCTTCTTTGCAGTGTGGAATGACTTTGATCTGGTACGCCCCTTTAGTCGGAATTTGTTAATAAAACCTCTTTGATCAAGTCCCATTTTCGTCGGGAATCGAATAGAAGCTTGTTAAACCATTCTTTAGCTTTTCCGGACAAGGATAAAGGGAACACCCTTAGTTTTAGATTGTTAGCCCCAGTTATTGTTGGTCTAACTGCATTGCAAAGGCTTTCAAATCTTCTTAGGTGTTGATCTGCATTTTCCTTGGCAGACCCTCCGTATGATCGTTTTGTAACGATATCTGCTACTCCTTTAAATGCTCTTCTGGATTCGCTTAATTCCCGGTCTTGCTTAACCATATTTTTATCTATTTTATTATTTCTACAAAATAGAAATTAGTTAGATGCAGTTAGTTAATAAAAATCTTTAAATCTAAACTATCTTAATCCTAGTTCTAAGGTTAACCTAAATCTAAAATTATCCTAACCCTAATATATACGCCAAATTAGCGCTCGAGTGAATTCGCGTAGTTCGCTCGGGCTCTAGCTTGTACGCGGAACTAAACCTAATTTCCTATGGTATAGCCGATCCACGAGGAAATCTGGTACACTTCTAGAGAACTAGGTCTAGATGGTAACTAGTGGGGGGTGTTGTTGGTCTTCGGATGTCGTGGCACAACGATGTTTCTAAGATTTGTTAGGATTCCAGGAACCGATCCAAGGGAGTCTAGATTTGTAGATCAATCGAGCATTCAGATGCTTAGTTCGTTATTGTGTAGAATTCATTCACGAATATTG
>CM071718.1:14549322-14559626 GCA_036630335.1 Physaria fendleri | reverse complement strand
TCGCAATCAACCATGAGCTCGGAACCAGTACTGCATCCCGTCCTGCATCCAGAGATGCCCTTGATTCCGCATAGAAGAGATCTTACCATGAGCTCGGAACCAGTACTGCATCCCGTCCTGCATCCAGAGATGCCCTTGATTCCGCATAGAAGAGATCTTATTACGAACCCCTTTGTCAATCAGCTTTATTAGCACTTCCTTAGGTTGAGAAATTTGACCATGTCTACGCTTATTCCTCTCAGTCCACACAGAATACACAATAGCTTGAGTTGTATAGCGACACAAAAATTTCTGAATTCGTCCCAATCCCGGAGAGAGAAGAAAACGATGAACCAGTTCAAAACCGAGGGGCTTCCCATAAGATTACCAATCAGAACTTTCCAGATTTCCGCCGAAAAAGTATATTCAAAAAAGACATGATCTCTAGTCTCCGAGCAAACACCACACAAGATACAGGTATCGTCCACCTGATGGTTCCAGACCTTGATTCGATCCATTGTTGACAATCTATTCCAGCATGCGAGCCAAAAGATAAAAGCAAACTTTGGAGTTGCGTGAGAGAACCACACCAGCCGAGACCAATTTACACTCGCCTTCTTATTCCTGATCAAATGCCATGTATGTGAATTACTAAAGTCCGTTCCATAGCGATCCACCGTTCTTTGCCACTGATGAACATCCTCTCCATCTCGACCAGCAACTTTCATTAGAAGATCATTGATCTGGTTATATATGTCCACTCTATGCCGTCGTCTTCGTCTACCAAAAGCATCCCCAACCGTAGATCGCAACGAAATACCCATATCTAGCACTCCTCTAGATCCGAAAATATCATAAAGACACCCCATTTCAGACCAAACGTCAAACCAAAATGAAGTGCCATGTCCCGATCTTACTTCCACTCGATGAAGATTTCTAGCTAAATTCCGGAGCTTCAACAACTTCTTGTAAACCCGATCTTACTTCCACTCGATGAAGATTTCTAGCTAAATTCCGGAGCTTCAACAACTTCTTGTAAATCCATGAACCAAGAACAGAGGATTTAACTTCCTAAAAGCTTCTACCCTTCAGCACATACGACGAAACCCAGCGACCCCAAAGAGAGTCACAAGAAGACACAAGTCGCCAAATAAGTTTGAGAGAACATACCCGTCTTGTGTCTTTTAGACGACACAATCCAAGACCACCCTCTTATTTAGGTAAACAGACATTCTCCCAAGCAATCTTTGCAGTTGTAGTCTTAAGTTCAGGTCCATTCCATAAAAAAGCTGAGCAGAGACCTTTCAGCTCACGTAAGCAAGCCCCAGGCAAATAGAAACATGACTGCCAAAAATTTATTATACTGATAATTACTGAAGCTATCAGCTGGAGCCTCCCAGCATAGTATAAATGACGCCCCTTCCAAAAACTAAGCTTGGTTCGAATCCGCTCCACCAAGACAGAATAGTCGTCAACCATTAATCTTCTCGGAAGAAGAGGTAAACCCAAGTAACGTACAGGAAGAATACCCTCCACAAAAGGAAAAGAAGTTTGCAAATCCAAGCGTTGCTGTGCAGAGATCCCCGCAATGAATAATGAACTTTTATCAAGATTAGTTGTCAAACCAGACATTCGACTATAATTATCCAATATAGCAACAACCCCATCAATCGAAGAACGCCTGCCCTCCACAAAAATTAACAGGTCATCTGCAAAACAAAGATGCGTTAGACCGATACTCTTGCATCTTGGATGGTAACCAAAAGAACGACTTTTAGCGCCCCTATCCAGCAAGGTAGACAAAACGTTCATACAAATGACAAACAGATATGGTGATAAGGAGCATCCCTGTCTCAGACCTCGAGAGCTTCCGAAGTAACCAGCTAATTCCCCATTTACCTGAACCGAAAAAGAAGAGGTAGTAACACACAACTCCAGCCATTTAATAAACTCCTCCGGCATATTCATTACCCGCAGAATCTTAAACAAAAAAGGCCATTGCACAGAGTCAAAAGCTTTTGAAATGTCTATCTTCATTGCACATCTAGGAGAGATAGAAGTTTTATGATAATCTTATGGCTATCATACGAGGTAGGAGAGACTTCAGCCGGGATGCTAGAATGCGCGATATTACCTTATAAAACACATTACACAATGAGATTGGTCTATAGTCCTTCATAGTAGCTGCATCTTCCTTCTTCGGAATTAAAGCCAATATTGTAGAATTAACTCCCTTTGGTAAGAAACTCCTTTGAAAAAAGGAATGTACAGCAGTTAAAAAATCCTTTCCAATAATGTCCCAGGCAGCAACAAAAAACTCTACCGTGTAACCATCCGGACCAGGTGCTTTATTCCTTGGTAATCCAAACAGAACACTCTTAATCTCCTCATCAGTAACCGGAGCCATCAAAAAATCTTTATCTACTTGATCGCAACAAAAATCTACCAAACCCTCAAGCTCCTCAACGTCGACGTCGACATAGGAATGAGGCGTTGAGTTCAAAAAATTGTCGAAATGATATACTGCCTCGTTTTTAATACTTGTCGAGTGAGTAAGTTGTAGAATTAACTCCCTTTGGTAAGAAACTCCTTTGAAAAAAGGAATGTACAGCAGTTAAAAAATCCTTTCCAATAATGTCCCAGGCAGCAACAAAAAACTCTACCGTGTAACCATCCGGACCAGGTGCTTTATTCCTTGGTAATCCAAACAGAACACTCTTAATCTCCTCATCAGTAACCGGAGCCATCAAAAAATCTTTATCTACTTGATCGCAACAAAAATCTACCAAACCCTCAAGCTCCTCAACGTCGACGTCGACATAGGAATGAGGCGTTGAGTTCAAAAAATTGTCGAAATGATATACTGCCTCGTTTTTAATACTTGTCGAGTGAGTAAGGCGGACTCCATGTCTATCTATCAGCTCCCTTATCAGCGACGTCCTCATAGGAATGAGGCGTTGCATTTAAAAAAGTGTCGAAATGATATACTGCCTCGTTTTCAATACTTGTCAAGTGAGTAAGGCGGACTCCATGTCTATCTATCAACTCCCTTATCATGCTATCTATCAACTCCCTTATCATGTTCCTCTTGTGTCGCTCCTTTAATGAATTATGGAAAAAACGATTATTCTTGTCCCCAACTGCCAACCAATGGACCTTTGAACGCTATCGTAGAAAATTCTCCTCAATTAAACTTAACTCTTCCCACTTACTGAAAGCTGCAAGCTCAGAACTTAAATTTGCTTGAGACGGATTCAAAAAAGACGATGTCTGCTTCTGACAGAGGTCGGTGTACGCCTCTGAAACCTTTGCTGAAATCTTATATAAATGAGATTTTCCTAAAGTCCGTAAAGAACCCTTTAAATCCTTCAGTGCTTTTGAAAAGCGATGCATAGCCGTAAAGAACCCTTTAAATCCTTCAGTGCTTTTGAAAAGCGATGCATAGCTGATGTTGATACAAAAAGTTTTTGTTGTCTAGACCAGTAATCCTTGATCAACGGGTGAAAATCAGGGAAGCTTGCCAAGATATTTGAGGCCTCGTTTTTAATACTTGTCGAGTGAGTAAGGCGGACTCCATGTCTATCTATCAGCTCCCTTATCATATTCCTCTTGTGTCGCTCCTTTAAAGAATTATGGAAGAAACGATTATTCTTGTCCCCAACTGCCAACCAATGAACCTTTGAACGCTGTCGAAGAAAATTCTCCTCAATTAAACTCAACTCTTCCCACTTACTGAATGCTGCAAGCTCAGAACTTAAATTTTCTTGAGACGGAGCTAAAAAAGACGATGTCTGCTTCTGACAAAGATCGGTATAGGCCTCTGAAACCTTTGCTAAAATCTTATATAAATGGGATTTTCCTAAAGTCCGTAAAGAGCCCTTTAAATCCTTCAGTGCTTTTGAAAAGCGATGCATAGCCGATGTTGATACAAAAAGTTTCTGTTGTCTAGACCAGTAATCCTTGATCAAAGGGTGAAAATCAGGGAAGCTCGCCAAGATATTTGAAAACTTAAATGGACTTCGCCTGTGGCCTTCAATCCCACCTTAGCCTCTTTAACTCTTGTCTCCAAAATACAACCAAAACCAAAAGAACTACTCCGAATCCACTCTCGAATAACGGAGTGTTTTGAAGTCTTATTCAGACCTCTTATGTTCCAAAGGAACCCAGACATCTAATTATTTTTGCGGGACGCACGTCCCAATGGTGCCATTGTAGTCTCCAAAGAAGAGGTTTTATGTGAATCTGAACGAGTCGTGCGCCTAAAATCACTTGTAGAAGAGTTTCCGGAATGAGACGTATTAGCTGTCACACCTACTACTCTCTCCGGTTCTAACTCAACATCTCCAAGCTCTGATAAAGCATGAAACTGAGTTGATAAATCAAAGGCTCCACCTCTTTGAAGAGTAACATCACGAGACTTGCTGCATTTCGTCGGACTGATCCACTTGTCTGAGTTTGCTGTTTCCTTCTCCTCATTGCCCATCGTTTCTACTTTTTGTTCATCCACAACTTCCTTTGATGACTCCGCAACAGTCCGGTTATGCTCATGGATCAAATCTGCATAACTTTTAGAAAATACATTCGTCTCCTTCTCCGTTTCAGACGGTAAATCTGCTTCCTCTTGAGACGAAGTAACCTCATCAATCTTCTCCTTATCGAGAGCATTAACCAGAACTCGGAATGAAGGGTTCGAATCCTCCTCAATTGGGGACCACTTTGAAATCACCATAGGTTGACCCGCTATGATCCACATGCCCCTACGAAGTATGTAGTTTCTAGCAGAATCACTTTGAATCCGAAATTTGAAAAGCTTTTCATTGACCGTAAACACTTCAATCTTCGCATCCTTATCACCCAACAACCAGATTTTGTTGACGATGTAATGAATTGTGTTGTAACGCGGAGCCTTATTCTGGAAACGACCAATAATTAGCTCTGTCCATAGAGGTTTAGCATCCTCTCGAACTTTATCCGGAACTGCAGCCTTGACTACACCTGAAACTACAGGAAAATCTACTGTAATAGAAGGTAAATCATTTCTCTTGTTTACAACAGAGGAGTAAAGAGACTTAGCTGATGCCCCCCGAGAATTCAAATTTGAATTTCTCAGAGGTAGACTGGGTTTGTTCGCCGGAAGATTCATCAAAGTAGAGTCTTCGTGATCTTCACGCACCCGAGAGTTAATTTCTACACTATTAGTGTGATCTTTCGAAGTCAGAATAAGGTACTCTGCTCCACCATCGCCAGTTTGAAACAGAGGATTAGAACAAGATTTCATTCCACCATCGATGCCATCAGCCTGAGGAGAGACCACCGGAGAAGACGACGTCGAGCTATCTCCCATCGGAGATGCAACAGAGCCGCCGAGAAGCTTTCCCGCGAAAGTAGCCGAAGTTGTTTGGATCGCCTTTATATTCATCTTTTTAGTTTCGCCTTCGTAAACTTTTTTTTAAACTTCTCATGGATATTTAATAACTCAGGAGTGTACTCGGTCAAGTCCGACTATTGGTTGTGGAGTTCATCTCTTCTCAATCACAGCTTGGTCATCGAGCAAAGACCAAATTTTTCGGAGATCTACAAGAAAGTATGGACTGTGAAGAAAATTCATAGTTTAATATATAAAAAATCTATCTCAAATTAAAAAAAAATTATTTAAAACTTAAATTCCATAATAAAAAAAAGTTTGAAACATAACATATTGCATTTTTAACTATCTACGGTTTCGCCATAATTGTCCAGCAATGTTGTTACGAATAGCTGCCATATAAGTATCACCTGTAGAAAGATAATCTCTGCTCTAATTTTCTTCTTCATTTTCGTATGAATCTAAAAAATCAAGCCTTTCATTTCCATCTGTTCATATTCTTCAAAATCTTCATCATTATTTGCCGATTTTCTTATGAAATTATGTAATGCCATTATCGCTACCACAATCTTACACTGTGTTTGGATATTATAACGTGCTGCATTTCTGATGATAGCAAATTTATCCTTCCATACTCCAAAAGTCCGCTCAATCACTTCCATAATAAAAAAAAGTTTGAAACATAACATATTGCATTTTTAACTATCTACGGTTTCGCCATAATTGTCCAGCAATGTTGTTACGAATAGCTGCCATATAAGTATCACCTGTAGAAAGATAATCTCTGCTCTAATTTTCTTCTTCATTTTCGTATGAATCTAAAAAATCAAGCCTTTCATTTCCATCTGTTCATATTCTTCAAAATCTTCATCATTATTTGCCGATTTTCTTATGAAATTATGTAATGCCATTATCGCTACCACAATCTTACACTGTGTTTGGATATTATAACGTGCTGCATTTCTGATGATAGCAAATTTATCCTTCCATACTCCAAAAGTCCGCTCAATCACAGATCGCAAAGAAGAATGACGTTTATTAAAGATTTCATTCTCATTTAATAAACATTAGGTTGTTTATTAAACAACCTATCACATAAGAATGACGTTTATTAAATCTTTTCGGTGTGCTCTATACAACTACAAATTGCAATGGAAAAGGAGATTCATAAGTCTCTAAATTCATCTTACTGCATATATTTTTGAATGTAGAAGAAAACAGGAAGAAATTAGTGAATGTTTGTTCTAAAAAACAAAGACAGAGCTAGAAACAGCTAAGATCATTACCTTAGCTTGATCAAGACCAAAATCATTCATATATACTAGGAACAACTATTATTACCTTAGCTTGATCAAGACCAAAATCATTCATATATACTAGGAACAACTATTGAGACACACAAATTTCAGAGATTCTTTTGCTCCTCCAAATATAGTTCATGTACAACACAATATAAACCAGAGCAAAACTTGTTCTCAGGTGTTCAGGTTTTAGAGTGAAACAACAGATGTATAGGGATTGTAAGGTTTATGAAAATCTCATGAACCCATTACTGAAATTTTCAAACAAGCAACAAAACCATAATGATCATATGTGATAGGTTGAAGCTTATGACAATCATAAATCGAGACTCGGAATCATAGCACATCACATTAAATAGTCTTACCAAAGTCTAGATTATAGAGCAAACATACAAATCAGAAAGAGAAAAGTCTAAATAGCTATAGAACATAATAAAAAAGAAGCACCAACAGAAATCAGCAAAGCAATCGTAAACAAAGAGACATGAATATTCAAAGAACAAAAATGGACCTTAGATTGTCATTACATCAGTGTAAGCTTAGCATCAAACACGAAGCCTCGACAGAGTCCATCTGCATAACCTATCACTACTATGTAAACAAACGCTTCATGATATTAGATAAGCTAGTGTGTGTATGTACATAAATGTAGACAAAGATCACTGTGAATAGCAATAAGTGAAAACCATTTTTTTCAGGAAGTCCATCTCCTGCAAAGTTAATACCATAGCTAGCTTTCATGGCAAAATACTTGAGAAAACGAATGTTTTGCCTCTGATTCTAGTAAGTAGTTTAAGAAAGGGAGAAAGAATACAATACTTGAGAAAACGAATGTTTTGCCTCTGATTCTAGTAAGTAGTTTAAGAAAGGGAGAAAGAATACCCATTGACCAAAGGATATGTAAGCAGTGCCATCAATGCTACATTTTTCAGAGTTACCAAAAGGGTTAACCGCTAGTAAAACAAGAGGCACATTGCCAGTATTACCTGAAACAAACACATCAAATAAAGTTAAACTAGTTCAAAGCAGACAAGAGAGGGCTTAGGGTAAGTGTCTTAGTAAGGATCTAACCAACTCCGATTTGTATGATTATAAACTTGAAATAAGGATAAGGCGGCCTAATGATAGCAGCAACAATAAAACCAATTAATGAGCCTGAGATAGTGCCAAGAACAACGTTCATCGAAATGAACCACCTAACACATAGGTCAGCCGGAAATTAGATCAAGATCTATAGTTATACGAGTAGGGAGGACTAAGACGAAAAACAAACCACTGAAGCATCTTCTGTAGAGTAACAGGTTGTCCAAACTGAGAAAATATCAAGCAGAGAAGCAAAAGCGAGAAGATCAACTGTATGTAGAGGATAATAGATTCAAAGTTTGCTTTTTTAGGATAATCAAAGTCAAACAAAAAAAGTGAAAAAGAGGAGCTGAGATTATCAATTACCCCGTTCAATTGTTTGTGACCAGAGGGAGGTAAGATGTTAACGTACTTGGAAGCCATGATAAGACCCAAGAAGCACATGGTGAACACTTTAGCAATTGGCAACACAACGATTTTGATTGTACCTAAAAGTGATTCACCGGCAGCTACAGGAGTATCCATGGAATCAGCTATGGCGGTGAGGATTCGAGCTATCATTCTAGCTTTGGTATTAAATTTGCAAAAACGATTCAAGCTGTGAGGATTCGAGCTATCATTCTAGCTTTGGTATTAAATTTGCAAAAACGATTCAAGCTATTATTCTAGCTTTCATGGCAAAACGATTTGAGCTATCAATCTAGCTTGGATCGCATTACAGAGCATCGTATTCAAAGCTTCAGAGTTAGATACACCAACTGAAATCGAAATCTTGAATCAATTGAAATCGAAATTGTTACATTGAAAGAACGAACTCGTTTCCTCCTTTGTGATTCCCCACAGACACATATTTTTTTTGAAAAAAATTGAAATCAAAATCGAGAAATCGATGATAAGAGTTCTTCAGCTATCAATCGATGACATGCAAGTTTTGAGAAGACGAGCATTTACAAGTAAATTTTGGTATTAATTTGATTGGTAAAATGGTGAAAAAGAGAAAGGTGAGGAGCGTCATGAGCAAACTCTTGGAATTATAGCTGTATAATGCAGCTGTGAAAAATAATCATTTGTTAAAATCACACACGTGTGAAAAGACTCATTATTATCTTGATTGGCGTGACGTTAAACGGTATCACCGCAAACCTACTTAAAACTCCTTCCCAGTCATCCTTTTAGTATAAAATATCCTAGTTAATCTGTTATAGCAAAACTCAAAATGATTAACTTAAATGTAAATATAAATTAAAGATTTTTTAACGTCGATTTATATCCTAGTTAATCTGTTATAGCAAAACTCAAAATGATTAACTTAAATGTAAATATAAATTAAAGATTTTTTAACGTCGATTTTCAATAATTATTAATCATAATAGGTAAGCAATACAAAACTAAAAACGTTAACTAAAAAATTGTAACTATAAAATATAAATATCGTATTGTATTATTCTTTGAACTAGTGGTTTTCAAAATATTTTAAAATGTCAAGTAATTAGTGAGTCGTAATGCATTTTTTTTCCTTTTCACTTATAAAGCAAAAATAAAGAAATCGCGAATAAAGTTCGCATCGGACGGGATTCGAACCCGGATGGTTTTAACCACCCGGATCCGGTCTTTACCGGTACGTTACGATCATGAAAAGTTACTATTTATAATATTTGTGGTGATTGATTACTTTTATCAATAGTTCATGTGATCATTGGCGGATTTTGTGCAAAAATAATTAAGAAGTGGTTGGGAAAGGACTTGAACCCTTGACCCTGAATTCATAGATGTTCATTCTTGCCACTAGGCCATAGTTATCATCATATTCTAAAGCATAAATCAAGTTTTTATAAAATCACAGGTGTTCACTTGAACACCCTTACTTACACGTAGGTCCGCCGATGCATGTGATGAAGTCTCTGTCATTTGGGTGGATACATTAACAGTTTTATTGTTATCATCTTATGCCGACACGTAAACCATTTTGTTAAATTGAATAATCCGAGACGATATGTTAGTAAATTGTCCAATTCTGAAGCAAATGTATAAAAACTGTGAAACTTTAATTATTGGATACCTAGTCATGCACATAAACAATAATAACATTCGTTAAATAATAAACTAAAAGGCCATATAATTGTACATGAACATGTTTGTTGTTGATACGACAAATCTTTTTTCATGACATTGCCACATTGGAATATTATTTTACAAAAAATGCATTTTTAATTTACAATATATTATAATAATATTCAAAAAAATTGGTGTAATTAGATTGAGTGTTAGCTTACTCATCACTAAATTAGTGCGGAAACACCTGAAATTTAATTAATTAAACGAGATGACGTACAACAGATTAAGACTGGTAAGACTACAACTTAGAACAAAAAAAAACAAATTTGGTCGTCTTTTTCTTTTTCTTTTTTGGGTTGAACACTTATTATATTGCAAAACAGGCTTTTTCAGCCCAAAGATACAAAAGCTTCTTGGGCTTGAGCCGTTTAAGTTGAGGAGGATTCGTCACGGTCACAAAATCAGAGATTATGCTCTCTATGATGCAGGTTCAGAAGTAAGACTTGGTTTCTAAGAGTTTC
>CM071718.1:14526240-14544072 GCA_036630335.1 Physaria fendleri | reverse complement strand
AGCTATGACCGCAGATGTGATTCACGCAACATATGAGAAGTGTCTGAAGAGTGGAATGGATGGTTATGTCTCAAAACCATTTGAAGAAGAGAATCTTTATAAATCTGTTGCCAAATCATTCAAACCTAAGCCTATCTCAGATTCTTCATGATCTAATCTTCTGGCGAATTATATTTTTTTGTCTTTCTACAGCCGGAGAATGGAGAGATTGGGATAAATATGCATGTTGGTTTTTGTACATATAGGTTTAAATCCAGAGATTTTGAAGTTTTTTTTTCCAACTAAATGCATGATTGGAACCATGGTGATGAAAGTGATTAATAACAGTTGCAGTTGATAACAAAAAATTACAGAACAAAACATATTAATGTCTTTAATTGCAATCTGAAACATGGAATTGCAATCAGTCACAAAATCATTGTCTTCAATCGCCATATTATTGAGACAGAACATTGACCAAACTAATGTTGCATAAGTTTGGAAATGTTTTTGCACTATTCATTTAATATTTCCTTTAACAGTTTTCAAAATCCATCTAGATCCACAATTATTATCCAAATTTAACCATAAAGCATCCAAATTACATTTAAGTCTTCTGCATCTCCACATTTGGGAAAATTACATTTAAGTCTTCTGCATCTCCACATTTGGGACATGTGGATGTTCTTGAATTTTCTTTTTAATTTTCCAAATTAACTCCCACAACCATGTTAATGCCAAGACATCTCCATAAGAAGTTCTTGATCTTGGGAGTTGTATTGCATGGCTAGATTCCAATGAATATAGATTGTAGAATTGGTCCAGGTTTACTTCCTCTTGAATCTTTTAAACATCCATGCCATACCTCATTACCCTAATTTGACGAGTATTTACCATGTGGGATATGTGAAACCAAGAGTATGTGTGTTGATGCATTGAATATCCAGGTTTTCTCTGCATTACTAGCTTGATGTCTTATTCATGAAAGGCTTGGTTAAGACCCGGTAAATACCATTGATATGATACTCCTTGAATGATAGAGGCAACTTGTACTGAATCAGGATCAAATTATGGGATTTTCTCTTGATGGTCTAGGAACGCTATCCCAGGATCCAACTTAGTCAAGATTTAATAAATTGTTTAGTGTTCTTGAATGTTCTTCAACAAATTTGACATTTACATCTAATATTTGGACCCTTTAATATGAATATACCTGTTGACCAAAAAAATAATATGAATATACCTAAACTAACAAGCTAACTAAACAAAATACTAATCTAATATAACTTTTAACATCTAAAATAACTTGATCTTTAAAAAAAAATTTAATCTAAATCTTTATTTCAAAATTCTTAACAAAACTTTAAAACTCAAATCTAACAAAACAAATCATATAAACAAAGAAACTTACATAGATTTGAGTAGAGGAGAGAATAACAGAACCAAGAGATGAGTGGAATAAAAAATGAGAGAAATGATTTGAATAAAGGATTTTGGCTTGAAAAAAAATGAAATAAATGATTCTCTTTTTTAAAAGAGCGGTCCTCGGAAATTGGTCAGAAAATTCCGACTAATTTTTCGACAAAAAATATTTGAAAATTTTTGTTGGCACCTAAAACATTTGAATATTTTAGTTTTGATTGGAAATTTTCGACCAAATTCCTTCTAAACTTTTATCAAAGAGAAAAAAATTGTCAGAATTTAGTAAAAGTTTTCCAATCAAAAAAATAAAATATTGATCGGAAAACAGCCATTTTTTTTTTTTGATAACCGTGGTGTCCCAGACTGGACCGTCCCGGAGCGACCCGGGACCCACACTGGCGGGCACCTCAGCTGAGGCTCCATTACCAGCAGGGTCACCAGGTTCGACAGGTGGCTTTTACCACCAGAGCTAGAAGCCCTGGTTTGGAACTCGGGTGGCGGACACCTCAGCTGAGGCTCCTTTACCACCAGAGCTAGAAGCCCTGGTTTGTGTTTATATCTTTGTGTTCTCTGTTTCATGTTAATCTAATAAAAATGTTGGAAAAAAAAAAAGTTTGGAACATTCAATTTAACAAAAAAATCAATGATTTAATTAAAATCAAATGATTAGCAACTAAACATTCTTGTAGTAGTAACAAAAGAACCATTAAATCTTAAATATAATTAAAATAATCTATTAACCGAAACAGTGTTCTTTGTTTTATCTTGACACGCTAATCTTTTCTACCGATGAGTCAAAATAACATATTTACTTTTTTTAAATCTACAATTGATTTTGTATTAGCGTAAACGTTTTAATAGCGTTGTTAATTATTAGTCAATATGGTAAAAGACAAATTGCGGTCTAATTTACTCAAAGTCTAGTGCATTGGGAAGTGCGACAAAGGAGATGTAGTACATTCTAGGTTCAGTAAATACAGCTAGAGCACTCAAAACTATTGCTGAATTTAGAGAGGTTGTAATATAGTACATTACAGGAACACAAGATTTTGTTTTATTTATGGTTACATGAAGTGAAGTACTTAGTTTAGGTGATCAATACTTCACAGGAACAAGTTGAAGATCATTTTTCTTGTACACCGTGATTCCTGGAGATTCTTCCATGTCAAAATCTTCCATCACCATGCGCCTTCAGGTAATTTCCAATCAAATTGATACAACATATTCGCCAGACCAAACTCCACCATTGTTATCCCCATGTACATTCCAGCACACATTCTCCTTCCACTTCCAAATGGTAGCAACTCAAAGTTTTGTCCTTTTGCATCAATGTTCTTGTCCATAAACCTCTCCGGGTAAAACATCTCTGGATCTTTCCAAGTATCCATAAACCTCTCCGGGTAAAACATCTCTGGATCTTTCCAAGTATCTGGATCACGCCCGATAGCCCAAACATTGACATGAAGGATCTTTCCAAGTATCTGGATCACGCCCGATAGCCCAAACATTGACATGAAGCACTGTACCGGGTTTTATCTGGTAGCCATTAATCTCAAACTCAGACATAACTTGTCTTGGAACAAGAAGAGGTCCTGGAGGATGCAACCTCCATGTTTCTTTGACAACCATATTCAGATAATGTAGATGATCAATGTCATCTAAGGTGATCACGGATTTGTTTCCCATATGGTTTCTGATTTCAGATTGTACTTTCTTCATCACTGGCGGGTTTCTTAACGGATTTGTTTCCCATATGGTTTCTGATTTCAGATTGTACTTTCTTCATCACTGGCGGGTTTCTTATAAGTTCTGCCATTGCCCATGTCATTGTTATTGCAACACTATCAATAGACCCGAGAAGAACATTCTGTGATAATATGATAAAAGAATGTTAGAATCTTAAGGTAATAGATGTTTTTGTAATATTTGGATTGAGGATATTCATAGAGTTACCATCAAGATTGCTTTGATATGGGTTTTTGTGAGCTTTTGATTTCCAAGAACAGTTTCTTCTTTCTTTAATCTCAAAAGAACAGCAACAAAATCTTCAAGATCCTTTTGGTTTTCTTGTTCATGAAGACCAAAACTTTGTTCATAGAATGCATCAAGATCTCTCACACTTCTCTCCCTCCTCCTTTGTAAACCCGTGAGCCAGTCTATAACCCAACCAAAAGTTGGGAAAAAATCTGAAGCAGAGAAGCTGCTCAAAAACATAAACACTTCGCCGATGAACTTGTCGAATTCGTTATTCATAGAATGCATCAAGATCTCTCACACTTCTCTCCCTCCTCCTTTGTAAACCCGTGAGCCAGTCTATAACCCAACCAAAAGTTGGGAAAAAATCTGAAGCAGAGAAGCTGCTCAAAAACATAAACACTTCGCCGATGAACTTGTCGAATTCGTTATTGTTGAGAACAGTTTTGTCGAAATTTAGACCAAATGCTGCCTTGCAGATTACGTTTCCAGTTAAAGAAAGAAACTTCTTGCTCAAGTTAACAGGCATATTCTGAGAAGCTGATTCCTCCACTAAAAGGATCAGTTTCTTGACTTCCTCTTCCCTGATGGGTTGCATCGAGTGAACTCTTTTAACACTGAAGAGTTCTTGAACACACATCTTCCTTAAATCTTTCCAGTAATCATTAAAAGGGGAGAAACCGATGTCTAGGTTGTTGTAAGAAAGTGAAAGTGCTCTTGGTCCTAAATAATCATTAGTGTTGTGTTAGATCTTATGAACAAACCATTAAAAATCTAAGCTTAAGTATGTGTTGAGGAAGAGTTATATGGTACCTGCCATGCTTGGACGAGTACAACAATGGAGATCATGGATTTTCATAACTTGTTTTGCTGTTTCAGGTGAAGAAACTACCACTGTTGGGATACTTCCAAGCTTTAAAAACATTACAGGACCATACTTTTTGGAGAGCTTCCATAGAGATTGATGTGGTAATTCGCTGAGCTGGAGTAAGTTTCCGATGATTGGAAAGCCAGGAGGAGACGGTGGTTGCTTATTTTTCTGCCGCTTGTTGTGGTTAAAGATGGTGAGAAGAATAAAGATGAGGAAGAGAAGTGAGAGGAACCAAATATTAGCCATTTATTTGTATAAAGTTTTCTTTAGTGATGTTTGATAAAGCACATCTTTATGTATAAACAATTCTCATGTTTACATTTCTTGTGAAAAAATTGTGTGCAAATATTTTTCAAAATCTTGATAATTTTATTTAACTATTTTCGGACCTACCTTAATGCATAAAATATTATGAGAAATCATTCAATTAATTTGGAAAAACAGAAAAAATTGAGAAGCGGACAAACCATACAGTGTCTAATATGGCCGACCAAGGTCGGGTTATGTCATTTAGGGTCAAACCTCTAACGTTCGAAGACAGTTCCATTATTGGTGCCTTTCTCTGTTGCTCTTGTAAATTATTGTGATTTAACGTGACTCGACTAATATGAAATGATTTATATAATTAGAAGGCTTAAAACTGCCTCTTAATTTTGGAACTTTTGACTTAACAAAAATTAGTGATTTAATCAAAATCAAATGTTTCTCTTCACACAAAAAAAGAATAAAAAAAATAATAATCAAATGATTAGGAACTAAACATTCTTGTATTACCAGTTATGAGTAACTTCTAGTATCTATTAACAAAAGAACCATACAATCGTAATTATAATTAGTTACTCTATATTTAAGTTTGTAACCATGTTTTTTCTTTCCGGAATCTCTTAAAATCTGTGTGTTTAAAAAATATATTTTTTTTGGTATTTTGCAAATCTTAAAGTCTTGATGTCACTCTCTTTTCTTTTTCTTTCCAACACGAAAAGTTTAAAATGATTCGATGTATTGTTGATATATTAGAGGTGTGTGTTTTATTCTCTCTTTTAAAGTGTCTTTTTAAGTTCGAATTATAACAAAACGTTGAACTGAAGTTATAACACTTACCTTTCGGTTCTTGGGATTTGTTTTGTTTCCTTTTTCGAAATTTTCTTAACATACGACGCATATTTATACCTATGCAAAACTAGAAATAAGGAAAGAGCTCAAACTAAAAAAAAAAAAAACACATTGTAATAGGATCACATGAAGAAGTGAAGAACTTAGTTTAACTGATCAAAATACTTCACAGGAACAAGTATATATAAGATCATTTTTTTTAAGTAATTTTCCTTCCCAGGAACAAGTATATATAAGATCATTTTTTTTAAGTAATTTTCCAGTCAAATTGATACAACATATTTGCCAGATCAAACTCCACCATTTGTTATGTAAATTCCAGGAAAGATTCTCCTTCCACTTCCAAAAGCTAGCAACTCAAGTTCTGTCCCTTTACGTCAATGTTGCTGTCCATAACTTGAGTTATCCAAACATTGACATGATGCTCTTTGAAGAATTATGTGTTTAACATAATACCTTTTAGGTTATATCGCCTAAAGCTAATTTGAACGGTTGATTTTTTCTTAATGGCTAATCTACGTTAGAATTGGTAGGTGGAGATTAAAAGCTAAAAGAAATGACAATTTTAATTTAATATGTTTTCCTTTTTGCCGCAAGCAAGTAGATTTTTTTTTTTAATATATATATATATATATATATATACTCAAATATTAAGTATTTCCAAATCTTCTATTATTCAATCATAAATTCATATTTTAAAATCATAAATAATAATAAGAACGAAATCAAAATATAGGATTTTTTTTTTTAGTACTACACTCATTCATGTGCTTCCATATACAAAGTTAGCATTTTACATATATTTAATTTCCAACTAGTAATTTTTTTAAGTTTATTTGTTACATATAATTTTTTTTTTTTGTTAAAGGTTAATAATTTTAGTTTTTCGAGTTTTTTAATTATTTTCTTTTGGTTATTATATAATTTTTTTTTTTTGTTAAAGGTTAATAATTTTAGTTTTTCGAGTTTTTTAAT
Organism: Physaria fendleri; assembly: GCA_036630335.1. Lineage (NCBI taxonomy): Eukaryota > Viridiplantae > Streptophyta > Magnoliopsida > Brassicales > Brassicaceae > Physaria > Physaria fendleri. The sequence continues at coordinate 14,537,738 of CM071718.1, read as the reverse complement.
TATTTTCTTTTGGTTATTCTGGAATTTTTAAATTTTAATTTTTAATTTTTATTTTTTTGGTTTTCCGTAAAGATCACACACAACTAAAGTAAAGAGATAAGAGGGTTAGGTAATGGAAGATCAAAGACCTGTGGCCAATTATTGAAGGATCTAAGAAGGTTGAGATGGATGATTCTTGTTCTTCTTCCCTTTTATCTCTTTTGATCTTCTTTCTTTGATAAAGTATGATAGGCTCTTTAGAAAAGTATGATAGGCTCTTTAGAACTCAAAACAACAAAAATGGTGGGAGAACCAAAATAAAACGAAAAAATAGATACGAGGAGAGTAGAGAACCAAAATGGAAATAGAGATGATAGAGGTTTAAAGAGAAGATGATAATAGAGACTTAATGAGCACAAAAGATAATTAAAGTAAGAACCTAATACTTTTTGTAAACGTATGGGTAATGTTCTTATGCTTTATTTCTTTATAATTATATATCCCACTCTCAATGTATTATTTTGTATATATGTAGATGTATATCTTAGTTAGGGTTTGAGTGGATGGACGTAAATTTCTTGGCCTATAAGATATATCTTAATGATATAGGGTTTGAGTGGATGGACGTAAATTTCTTGGCCTATAAGATATATCTTAATGATATGGTCAATAGTAATAAATGGGAATGGTTTAATTTTTTTAGATTTAAAAGATTTCTTCCCCACTTTTTATTATTATTATTCATATATTCTGAAAAAGATATATGTAAAACCAATTCACATATACGAACATAATAAAATTTAGCAACAAATTATTAACCTAAAAACTAATTTATGATAACAATATCTAGTTTACTACTCTTAATAATTAAAGGATTTGTGACCAATTATTGAAGGATGTAAGAAGCTTGAGACAGAAGAGTTCTTGTTACCTTTTTAAGTCTTTTGTTCTTCTTTCTTTAACAAAGTTTGATGGATACCTTATAACTTAACAGAGCAAAAATGGTGGGAATTTCAAATCAAAACGAAATAAGAGAACCAAAGGTGTATAGAACCGAAATGGAAATAGAGAAGATAGAGGTTTAGAGAGAACATGATAATAGAGACTTAGTGAGCACAAAGATAATTAAAGTGAGAACCTAATACTTCTCTAAACGTATGGGTCATGTTCTGCTTATGCTTTATTTTAATACTTCTCTAAACGTATGGGTCATGTTCTGCTTATGCTTTATTTCTTTATAATTATATTTACCACTCTCATGCATTATTTTGTATATGTGTAGATATATCCTAATTAGGGTTTGAGTGGACTTATGTATACATTTCTTCACCTATAAGGTTCCCTTAGATGAATAATTAATATCTATAGTGTATAATTTAAGTTAAGAGAGTCAAATGAAAGTATATATTTGTATGTTTACAAAATTTGTGTATAACTTAGTTTATTTAATTTAGTTTATTCTTAGGGTTTTTTTGGGTCAAAATTTAGTTTATGCTTATATCTTTGAAAAAACCAACATGCGCTTCCTTTAGTTACAAGGTAGAACTTTCTATGCAGAGACAAAAGTATCTTTCACAAACTTTTTGGATATATCTATCCAAAAATGGAAACTGCAAAAAACCGAAATGCTCACGTAAAGCATATAAAGCCTCAATAACGTGATGTGTCCTAATACACTGCATCACTGAAAGAGGAACTTTGATTCTACTAAATTTCCCATTTTTGGATATGCCCAAAAAGTTTGTGAATATTAATACTTTTATCTATATATAGTAATTTCTGAACTTGCAACTAAAGAAAATCTAGATCCTTTTTCCAAAAAAAAAAACTAAACTAACACTGACTCTCGTACCATCAACAGTTAAAGGTTTATGTTTTTTTCTTTGTAGAAGGTAAATGTCATAAAAATAAAAAGCTTGGTTATAAATATTGCAATTTTTTTTTTTTTGAGTGTAGAAAAATGTATTTTTCAGAATCAAGAAATCCACATTTGCATCAGTTTTTTTTTTTTTTTTTTTTTTTTTTTTAAAAATTATCATCCTTGTTCTCCTTTTTAAAAAATGAACTTTAGTTTCATGCATGTTTCTTTTATATAATTACAAATTGCATTCTTCGATATGGGTTACCTCTTAAATATTATGATAAAACAAATGGAATAATTTTTGTCTCAAAATCTTTAGTATTCTTTATCTTTATTCCACGCAAAAGCTTCTATTATATTTAGAATTAAGGAACCTTTACAGGTCCGAGAATTTCTATTAGTCCTTATCAACTCTTATATGCTACATAAATTAGAACTTTAATTAATAATATATTACATTACTAATTCATGATATGAACGAAACTAACAAAAGATTATAGAATCATATATAGTATGATCTGGAAGAATTTATTAATTTTTTTTTTTCAATTTTATATCTTAGACTTTCTCTCAATTGGTTCACAATTTTGATTGATTTATTATTTATTAATTTTTTTTTTTCAATTTTATATCTTAGACTTTCTCTCAATTGGTTCACAATTTTGATTGAATTATTCTCATATTAATTTTTTAAAAAGCTTATTAGGGTTAATAATGTAGCTTATATCCAGCCAAATACATATAAAAGATGCTTTTCTTAGTGACGATTAAAGATATGCTTTCTTTAATAATTTTTTCTTACCTATAAATTTGGATCAACATTTACTGGTATATATCTTAAAATGAGAAGATATATTTGTAATGCTTCAAGGAAAAAGCATTTAAAAGATTGAAAATATAAAAAAAGCTGGTCCATTGAATAGAGACTATAGAGTTTTTTATTTTATTTTATTTTTTATTTTTTTTTGTTTTTCTGGTCAAAATTTTATTTATTCTTAGGGATTTTGGGGTCAAAATTTAGTTGATTCTTATTATTTATTTATTTATTTTTGGAAAAGGGACCTACGTTTTCTTTAGTTGCAAATTACAATTTTCTATCCAGAGACAAAAGTATCATTCTCTAACTTTCTGAGTCCTGAGAATATCTATCCCAAAAAAGAAAGTGCAAACCGAAGGAGAACATCAATATTATAGCGTAATATGTACTACTCCACTGCATCACTGAGGAACTTTGATTCTCTAGGTTCCCATTTTCTGATATTCCCAAAAATTTATTAAATAATAGTAATACTTTTATCTATCTATAGAAATATCTGACTTGCAACTAAAGAAAACGTAGGTTCGTTTATTCAGTAAAAAAAAAAAACCGTTAAAGGTTAATTTGTGTCTTTTTTTTTCTGTTAAAATGTTAATTACTCTTTTATTTTTACTACCATCCTTTTGTCCCTTTTAATTTTATGCATGTTTCTATTATATAATTATATATCCCACTCTCATGCATTATTAGGGTTTCAGTGGATGTAAATTTTCTTGGTCTATAAGATTCCATTAGATGAATCTATAGTAAATATATATGTATATATATTTAAGTTAGATAGTCATATATAAGTAAAATATATGTATATTTAAATACGACTGACAAGGTCTAATCAATATGAACTTAATATACCTATACAAAATGTGTGGATAATAACTACGAAAAATTGTGTAACTATACTGAAAAATGGATCTAGATAAATAAAATAATTAAACTTTCATTAAGTTGATTAACATTTTTGTTTACACATGGTCCATTGAATAGTGACCATAGGGGTTTTTATTTTCTTTTTTGTGGTTAAAATTTAATTTATCCTTAGGGTTTTTTTTTGGGATCAAATTTTAGTTTATTCATATTTTTTTTGAAAGGAATCTACGTTTTCTTTAGTTGCAACTTGTAAGATAGAACATCAAATTTTAGTTTATTCATATTTTTTTTGAAAGGAATCTACGTTTTCTTTAGTTGCAACTTGTAAGATAGAACTTTCTATTTCTGTACAAAGGCAAATGTACTACTCCACTGCATCACTAATACATCAATTTTTTTTTTAATTCACTTATTAAGTTAGCGTAGTCGTGAAGTAGTATGCCAAAATAATACTAATGTTTAATTTAGTATGCCAAAATAATACTAATGTTTAATTGACCAAGCCATTTAAAGTTAAAAAAAAAAAATCGACTTTAACATCCGTTAATTTGCAACGCTATTTAATTAAATTGATTTAAGCTCCGACTTCTCTCGCCGTAGTTCATGAACTAGAAAACCGAATAGGCACCTGAAATATTTGAAATATTTTATTAATTAATATTTTTCATATATCTTAGTTATAATTAGTTATAATATTAAGTATTTATATATATATATTTCATTTTTTTATATTTAGTTACTTACTTTTAAATATTTATATTTATGTACAAACCTAATAATTTTAGTTTATTTTTAGATATTTTTAATTTAGCTTTGATTTGTATAGGTAATTACTGGTACAAGTAACCATTCCGAATCGAATAGAACACGTTTTGTTGTTTAGATTACTATTTAAATCCATTTTTAAAGTAACCGTATCGAATCAAACCGAACTTGTACCAAAATTAACGAGAACTTAAACGAGTCATCGTTTCTAAAACCCGAAAAAACCGAAACCCAAAAAGTCCAAACCGAAACCCAAAAAGGCCCATGCCTAAATATTACGCATTCTATTAATATGAAAGAATATTAATACTTTTATCTATTGAAAATTTAAATATTACGCATTCTATTAATATGAAAGAATATTAATACTTTTATCTATTGAAAATTCATGTCTATAAATTAGTCTCATTATCCTCTTGCATCTCGACTGCTTTATCTATTACACTACTCTTTACATCTTTTCCTTCCATCGCTTATTCTTAAGGTAATCTTTCAAAACCGGTTCCTCAATATACTCATCATACTTTTTTAGCTAACTCTTCATCATCATTTTCTTCCTTCTCTGTAGCAACTCTCAAGAAGAGATCATCAATCACCATCTTTATCACTCCCAGCTTCCAAAGCATCGGTTAAAGCTCTCCTCGATTCTTCTTACCGCTCAGCGTAAGTCCTCTTTTCATCCTCCTCTATATAACCCGGACTTTTCTTAAGCAATTGCTGTGCCTGATCCTCTATATAACCCGGACTTTTCTTAAGCAATTGCTGTGCCTGATTATTAACCTTCTCACTATCATCAGACTCCAAGAACTTTTTCAGCTCCTCAAGTCGCTGAAGATCCTCACCCTTCTTATTGTGCAACAGTTTTTCACACGCTAAGGGCTTCTCCTTCTCCTCTTCACAGCGTAAACTCAAAATTTTGACTTTTACCAATCATATCTGCAATTAAGAAACAAAATTTATTTTTCTTATCCTTCTTATTATTAACTTTCTTACTAACATCAGATATTTTCTTTTACAAAATATGAACATATTTACTACATATATCATTCATTTTGTAATTTTAATTAGAAGATTTCTTAAGAATACGATAGGTTTTTTTTTCCGGTCAAATAGTGCTAGGGTTTGTTATTAATTTTAACATAGAATCTAAATCCATTATATTAAAATACTTCGAGATTTTTTTTGAAAGTTATTTTTTGATTGTTTAATTTTTTTTATAACTCATATTAGTTCACTTTTCTGCCTTTTCGACCACTAATTATATTTCCTCTTGCTCTCTAACAGAACATGGAGTACCCTCTCGTGCTAATACTGATTATGTTCTTGAGCATAGTCTCGGCCACCTTGACGATGGAGAAGAAGACACCTGCCTTGACGATACAGGTTATGTGATATCATTTATATTTTTTGTATATTTTAACATCGTACAATTTTACTAATATTCTCGTTGTATATTTAATATAAATTCGTTGATATAGGAAAAAAAAGTTGGTTAATTTTACCAAAAAATAAAAAATAAAAATTGGTTAACTTTATGGACTGTACCAGTACTAATATAAAAAATGAAATCATAATAAAAAGTAATATTTATGATATTAAATTTGTATTTACGATAACTGAAAACTATAGGTTTGTTGTCTAGAAATTAATACAGTTTTATCATCTTATATATCAGAATTATGCTTAATTAATTTATATTTAAATTCACAAAATATTTTCAAATTCAATAGATCAGTAAAAAGAATTATTCTATTAATATTTTCATTGATGAATTTATTGACCCATTTTTCATTATATATCATAAATCAGAGCCCTGATGGCGACACAATTGACTGCGTCCACGTGAGAGATCAGCCGGCTTTTAACAATCCGGTTCTTCACGATCACGACATTCAGGTTACTAATATTTTCACACGAATTAATTTGACATTATTAAATTAAGTTAGGTTTTATTAAAGAAAAAAAAACTAAATCAATACTAATCAATTATCATGTTTTTTAAATGATGTATTTAATTCTTAGCTCAGAATTATAACGCTTAAATTAAAACGAATTAAAATCAATAGTATAAATGAAACTAGATAGCAAATAAATAGTATATGTTTTAAGTTTCATCCTGGGGAAGATACCTTTTATGATATCACGGCTAGTTCTTTTGTGTCAAATTTTTAGGTATAATTTAATATTTACAAGTATTTAAGGAAACAGGTAAAATAGTATTATTTATGAGCAGTTAAATGTTTATAAATATTTACAAACATTCATAAGTTTAAAGGTTTAAAATTACTTAACAGAGCAGCTATTTTTTGGACTGAACAGAAAACCATTTATGTAAATAAGTTTATAGTTTAAAATCGAAAGAGAAAAATGATTAAATTATAGTTTAAAATCGAAAGAGAAAAATGATTAAAAGCAGAAACGGATTTAGAGGAGTAAATTTAAAAATTATAACAATTTAAGCTATTCATCACCAGAGAAATTGGTAAAAATTTAATTTTAAAATTATTTAATATCTTAACATATAACACGTGCAAAAAGAAAAGATTACATAAAGTATTACAGATTTTGTTTTTGGTAAATAGTATTACAGATGATTATATTACTGTAAATTTACAATCATGCATATCTCATAAGGGTGGTTAAATGTTCAAAATGTTTCAATCATGCATATCTCATAAGTTTATTCACATTTATCCTAATCGTTTGTTCTTTTTTGTTTTTTATTTTTCCAATTCAAGGATCCGCCGGTTGAACTGCTCAGGATGATGAACATATCAGAACAAAAAAGTGTTAGACAAGTTTGGAATCAAAACGGAACGATATGTCCGGACCATACCACGCCCATAAGACGTAGCACGGCCGGGACAAAACTTTTCGAAGGAAAACATTGGACGCGCGTTCCAGACGGAAAAATTCCATCGTACACCGCGGACGAAGGACATGAGGTCAATACAACACATTCACTTACTATTTTGATTTGACTAGTTTGACTTTACAATTTTGTTTCGATTTTGATAACAGTATGCGATTGGAGAGTTGGTTTACTTGCATGGAATCTATGGAGCAGTAGCTACAATGAATGTCTGGGAGCCGTATGTCGAGCCTTGGACAAACGAGTTTAGTTTGTTATGGAGCAGTAGCTACAATGAATGTCTGGGAGCCGTATGTCGAGCCTTGGACAAACGAGTTTAGTTTGTCCCAAATTTGGCTCGTGGCCGGACATTACAACGAATCAGATCTCAACACCATTGAAGCGGGTTGGATGGTAAACAAGTAAAATTAAATTTTAATTTAATTTATTTACAATTTAATTTTATTCTTTTTAATTACTTGTTATAGGTTTATCCAGATCATTTTCTTGACAGCCAGCCACGACTTTTCATTTATTGGACGGTATGTTTTTGTGTTATATGCTTCAGAAATATTCAATTTTCAAGTTTTTATGTTACGAATACTATTGATAGGTATTTTTAATATATTGCAGCGAGACACATATCAGAGGACCGGCTGTCTAAACCTCGAGTGTGCTGGCTTTGTACAAGTCAGCAGGGAGTTTGCGATAGGGTGTGCACTTGTTCCCGCCTCGTCTTATGGTTCCAGCCAATATGATGTTACCTTCTTTATATGGAAGGTATAATCATACTGACAATTCACAATTATAACATTATATGATTCATTATTAATCGATTAATTTTGTTTTTGAATTATAGGATACCAATGACGGCAATTGGTGGCTGATAATGAATTCTGCGATTATCGGGTATTGGCCGAAGCAGCTGTTTACTCATCTAGCTCACGGTCCGGCGCAGTTGGTCCAATGGGGTGGCGAAGTGATTAACCGACGCACCTATGGCCAGCACACTACAACACAAATGGGCTCCGGTCACTTTGCCGAGGAAGGATTCGGTAAAGCGAGTTTTTTTCGGAACCTAAAAGTCATAGATTATCTCCTATATATGCAGCCGGTTCAAGAATTCATCCCACGAGCCAAAACTCCGACGTGTTATAGCGTACAGAAAGCATACAACGAAGATTGGGGGAATCACTTTTACTACGGGGGACCTGGATATAATTCCTTATGCCCTTAGATTTTAGAGTTTAATAAAATAATGAACTCTAATGTAATAATGATACATATGAAAAATATCTGATATTATATGATAAATAATTATAATTTTATTTCAAATTTTTAACTTGATTACTATGTTTTCTCCTCATGTTTTGAGTTTTGTAGATTTGTTGCGATGAAGGAAAAAAACAAGACATCGCATTAACTTTTGTAGATTTGTTGCGATGAAGGAAAAAAACAAGACATCGCATTAACTCTTAAGAAAAGAAATGATAATGGGCTTATAGAGAACTAAAACGCTAAGCCCATTTACTAAGCCGCAGCCTTTTAACCCGAGTGAATAAGATGTTGTAAGCATGTTGGGCCTTGTCTTATTTCTGGGTTAACATTTCGGCTTCTTCTTATTGGGCACCTGAAAAATCGTGTTTTATCTGAATTTGAATTCTCCGATATTCGACCAAAAAAAAAAGAATTCTCCGATATTGAGATCTTCGAATTGCACACATGTTATTTTTCGTTGTTTTTGTTTCTAGGTTTGGTCTTCTATATACACATTTCTTTGTATATATTGTTTCAAAAATAAGTATTAAACAAAATATGGTATTGGACACACATTTTTAGTTCCACAAAAGATCTAAATATTATCATTGCTGTCATTTATATTTTGACTGTATACCAAAAGAGTAAATCCAAAAAAAATTATATTTTTTACTAGGAATGGCTTTTCATATCACTACAATAATTTCTCTAAAAAAGGGTCACATTTGAAATAGTAAAATGGTCCAAAATTTCAACAGATTTTTGACCGTTTTTTTTATTTTTTTGCAATATATATGTGAAAAGATTTGTTAATTATTATTTATTTTATTTCATGTTATTATGAGAAATCACATGTTTTTCATAGGCACAAGAATATAATCCGAAATTACAATTAATAACAACAGCATTGTTCTTGTGGGGAAGTAGGCAGCTTTCGACATCCTCCAGTAGCATACCCCGATGTCATGCAGTCAACACCGCATTTATAATCATCATACGACGGTGTACAAGGCTGATTACACACTAGGCCATTAGTCTTCGCTTTAATATCTGCAAATATGCACAAAAATAACATTAATCTAACAAACAATATATAACGAAAATATGCCAAATTATGTTATCAAAATTATATACTTGTTAGATAATTTCTCAAAAATTAAAATTAAAATATCTTGTAATTTATGATTTTATGATTGTATTTGGTTAGAAAATTATATCCTAGAACATATCTATGAATTTTACAGAATGACAACCATGTAAATCGAAAGAGTAAAATACCTGATGCTATAGCAATTTGAGGAGACATGGAAACAGCCAATATGACAAGAAAAAAGGTCACTAAGATTTTTGTGAAACCCATTAGCTTCTTTTCTCAATACAGCCAATATGACAAGAAAAAAGGTCACTAAGATTTTTGTGAAACCCATTAGCTTCTTTTCTCAATCTTCTCTTTTTTCTAATTCAATTATTTTTGATTTTGTAAGTAGTATGCAATTTTTTTGATCTCGAATAAGCCCTATAAATAGAACTGTGTAAATCTTGGAATTATACACATAAATCCCAAAAAATCTCACTATACTATTCTTTCCTTAATTTCATAAAGATTTCTTTTCATATTTTTCAATATTTAATAAAAAATCTTTGAATTCAAAATCATATTATATACTTAATTTTGGCTGTTTTTTTTATTTATCTTTATATAAACATTTGTTTGTATATGTTGTGTAGAAATATAATATCAACAAGTATTAAATAAAACTTTTGGTATTTAATACATATTATATTTTTTACCTAAAAAAACATATTATTTTACTTAAAAAATAATCTCAATATAGTCAAATTCATAAGAATTATAAAGACAGAGAAAAAAAATCTCCTTGAAAGAAACAAAATCTCAATATTATTATTGCTATTTATCATATTTTGACTGTAAACCAATAAAAAGTTGACCAGAAAAGTATCTTTATTTTACTAAAATTGGCCAATATGTTGGGGGTTGAGATTGAATTTGAACACGTTTTACTATTCTTACTATTCTCTCAAAGCATTTGTCATCTTATTAATTTGAGTAATTCAATTTTACCTTCTCTCAAAGCATTTGTCATCTTATTAATTTGAGTAATTCAATTTTACCAGATTTCGATTCAACAATCCTAATTAGCTCAAGATTTGTATCTTAATGTGATGTCCCTTGCAAGTCTTACAAAGATTAGAATTGGATCTGTTTTATTAGGCCCAGTCATTGACGGCCCATTGCACCTTTTGATCTGTTAGTCATTTAGTTGGCTACCTCTGTAGTCTTTTTTTTTTCTTTGGTATGAAGCTCTCGAGTCTTTCACATTCGTTATCTATAAACTGTTTATTTGCTATATAAATCCGATTAAAAGAAAAAGAAATTTTTATAGACAGTGACATTATTATATAGACAGGTTTTAAATTGCCATACACTCCAAAACATGCCACGGACAGCCTAATTTTCGCGTGTCACTGTCCACGCGGAAAGACCAGCGTGTCCCTGTCTGTCTCCCGCGTCCTTGTGTAAAAAAAAAAAGACAAAGACCAGCGTGTCCCTGTCTGTCTCCCGCGTCCTTGTGTAAAAAAAAAAAGACAAGAACACGCTGGTCTTTTCGCACTGTCTATGGCACGCGCGTGTATTGGCTGTCCATGGCAATCTCGAAAGACAAAATCAGAAATATCAATCTCACAAGCTTTTTCACTGTCTATGGCATTTTGAACAAAATTCTCAAAGAAAAACCCAAATTCAATGCTTGAGTTTGGTTCTAAATACCTTTCAAGGTATTGTTAATGCATTTAAACTTATTGTAATGGTGCTGTATTTTGGTTTGTAACAATTTAAAATAGAGAAAAAAGATTAAAAGTAGAAACTATTAGGAAACATGACATCCAACTCAAAACCAATTGACAATGAGTGGAGGGGTCCAAGTTCCAATATATACTAGTGATAATTGTCCCAACTTCCCGATGTGGGACAAATACACTTTCTAATAGGCCCCCTCGAGATGTGGATGGGTACAGCCCATTGGGAACGGCCCAAACCCAACATCTCGGAAATACCACAACAGAACGTGCCATGTATACGG
>CM071718.1:14349877-14369926 GCA_036630335.1 Physaria fendleri | reverse complement strand
CTCCTTCACTACTTCCACGAATCTCCTGCAACTCATCCTTATCCCCCTCCGACGACGACATCTCGCCCGCAAGCACCCGATCTCCGCTGAGAATTCACCAAAATTCAAAATCGCCTTGAAAATCACCCTTACCGCCAATATCGCAACAACCTTGACCGCTTCTTTTCCGCATCCTTCTTAATCAGTTTGATAAACGTAGAAAATTCGGTATTATGATTTAATTATTTGAATAATTATAAATTATGTTATTACAAATATTATTTTATTAATTTTAAAATAATTAAACCATCAATAATTTAAATATTACAAATTACATAGTATATTATTATTATCTAAATATTTAATTTTCTGATTACATTAAAATATTAATTTAATTACCAAATTAATATTTACATTAAAATGTAATTGTTTACATAATAATGTTATTATTAACATTAAATAATTTAATGTTTGAGTTAATTTGTAATTGACTTATTTTACATTAAAAATTTTAATATTTGTAATTGTTAATATTATCTAAAATATTAATTACCTAATTGAAATTTTTATAGCTTAACATTTTGATTAAAAATTTACTTTTTGGTAGAAATTATATAAATTATTATAACTTAGTTTATCTTCAAATTTTTTTTTTTTATTTAACATTCTAAATAAAAATTCTAATTTTAGAGGATTAAAATTAGATAATTATTAGTATTATCTAAAACTTAATTACCTAATTTAGATTTCAAAAAAACATAACATTTTGAAAACAATGATTTTGTTTTTGGTAAAAATATATCAATTATTATTGTTAATTTATCTAAAGTTTTGGTATTTCTTTTTAAAACATATCAATTACAATACATACTAGATTTTGACCCGTGCTACAGCACGGGTTAATATTTTTTCACAAATTTGAATCGTTAGATTTTAATGTATATAAATTTAGTATATTCTCGACAAAAAAAAATTTAGTATAGATAACTATTATTACCATGACAAAAAAAAATAACTATTATTAAAATTTATAAAATGTTAAAAAATATTTATTTCTAGCCTATTATAATAAAATTATATAAAATATGTATAGGTACCAATAAAATATATATATATATTTACATTTTTCACTTGATTTTTACAAAAAAAAAATATTAGATCATATTTATATTTAACACATATATCTATTAGAAATTTATAATTTGAGAAAAACAACATTGCCAATAGAAAGTTAATTTTAAAGTCTTCTTCTTGCAATTAATCTAAATTATGACCCTTACTATAGCGCGTATTTTTGACAAATTTATTAGTTTGGTATAATGGTTGTTGATGTTTATAATAAAAACAAAATAATCATAGTTATGAGATATGTAAAACCTAAAAATCAAGTTTAGTGAAATCAAACTAAATTGGTTAAAGAGAAACGAAAACAATACATAAGACCATCTTCCAAATCTTTGAAGTTCTACTTCCTCAATTTATAATACGCTAACCTAATGCCTCACTTGTTAATTGTTTACACATCGTGATCATTAATATAACAACCAAGTGTTTAGAAATTTTTTTTTGACTAACATATGTTTCTAAACATCTTTTAATATTCTTTTTAAAGATGATTTTTTAAAAATCAAAATATCTGCGAACCAATATTCGCTCTAGACCCGGTTCCAAATTATTCAACCCTTAACTAAACCAATTTAATTATAAAAATCAAGTTTAGTGAAATCAAACTAAATTGGTTAAAGAGAAACGAAAACAATACATAAGACCATCTTCCAAATCTTTGAAGTTCTACTTCCTCAATTTATAATACGCTAACCTAATGCCTCACTTGTTAATTGTTTACACATCGTGATCATTAATATAACAACCAAGTGTTTAGAAATTTTTTTTTGACTAACATATGTTTCTAAACATCTTTTAATATTCTTTTTAAAGATGATTTTTTAAAAATCAAAATATCTGCGAACCAATATTCGCTCTAGACCCGGTTCCAAATTATTCAACCCTTAACTAAACCAATTTAATTATAAAACTAAATTATGACCCTTACTATAGCGCGTATTTTTGACAAATTTATTAGTTTGGTATAATGGTTGTTGATGTTTATAATAAAAACAAAATAATCATAGTTATGAGATATGTAAAACCTAAAAAAAATCCCATTTTCTCATGACAAAAAAAACATTTATTTTCTCATGACAAAAAAAAAACATCCATTTTCATCAAAAATATGTTTAAGAAAATGCTTTTTCTTTGATATATTTTTTTATATATAATACTTGAATTTCAAAGTGTTCGATACAAAATTGATTGAAAATCCAAAAACTTTTATAAATAAATAAATCATAGATTAATCAAAATATATATTAGTTTATAAAAAGTGGGTTTTCTTTAGGAAAACAATCTATTTACTCACGAATTATTGTCATATCATAATATTTTCGAATTTCAATTTTGTGGGCAGATAAGTCTGCAACTTTGATTTCATGGGCAAATATGTCTGCAACTTTGATTTCATGGGCAAATAAGTTTAAAACTTTGATTTCATTGAGATATAGAAAGAAGACAATAGTTCGTGGGGAAATATTATGATATGGCGATAGTTCGTGGGTAAATAGGTTGTCTTCCCAATTATTATATATGATGTTACTTTGAAAAACAAAAATAACTAATGTTTCAGTTAATAATAATTCAAAATTAATAATAGTATTATTATTATTTTAGTATAGAGATATATACTATTAAATTATACACATTAAATATATAAATATACATTTTTAAGTAGGGTTTTTCAAATTAAATAGAATTCTAAAACCAATGTAATATTTCGAAAATAAAAATCATAAAATTTTATAATAAAAATATATAAAAACGTTTTAATATAAATTAGGTTTAAATTTTTAATTATAAACCAACCAAAATCTAACAATAATCTTTTTTTTAGTAAATAAAAATAAAAGAAATTATTTCCAATGACATTCACATGTAAATATCAACAAAACTAAGGTTTCTTTCAATTTTGTAAAGATGATTCTTAAACATTTATAAAAGCCAAACCTCAAATTTATTTTTATAAAAATAAAAATTACATTTTCTTATATATTTGAATATTTGTACCCGAAACCCGTGTATACATATAAAAACGTTTTTAATATAAATTAAGTTTAACTTTTTAGTTATAAGTTTTTTAAACCAACCAAATCTAACAATAATCGTTTTTAGTAAAAACAAAATCAAAGAAATTATTTTCAATGGCATTCACATGTAAATATCAACAAAACTAAGGTTTATTTCAATTCTGTACTTGCCAAAATATATATATGATTACTTAGAATAAAATTTATTTTCGATATTTTGAAAATAGTTTTTAAATGTTAAATTTGTAATGAATTAATCTGAATTAACATGTCTCACGATGACACATGACATGTTTATGTTAATGCAACCAATATAAAAGAATTCATATTCTAGTTTTAGTTTACTTTCTCAAGCTTTGGTTTGGGATTTCGAATGTTCGTCACGATACCTTTTTTTATTTTCCTAAGACACATGATCAAACCATAACACCATTGATTAAACACCACGTGGTCTTCCTGTCTGGCTACTTCGTGAGAGTCACCCCTCTTCTTCCATGAGCCTCTTGAAATGTCAACTCCTTTTATCTCTCCATTAATCCCGTGCAACGCGTCACACCTGATTATAACTTCTCAACTATATCTCCATTTTTTCATTTTTTTAATTCTTCCAATCATTTTTCTTCAATATTTAAACCGCGCAAAGAACTATATAACATATCATAGTCATACCAATAAAAAAAATTGTTGATTACGGGTACGTAATTTATTACAATTTAAGCTCAAATTTTATTTTATCATTTATCTTCATCTTATGGGTATGACCAGAATTCAATTAGTTCTTCAGGTTTTTCATGTTTTTGCTTCTACTCTGTTTATAGCTAGTAACATAAATTTCTCTCAATTTTATATATCTCTTTAACTCTGTATAATGAATTTTGAAGTCGTTCTGAGTATTTAATCTGATTTAACTCTGTATAATGAATTTTGAAGTCGTTCTGAGTATTTAATCTGAATATTATAGTAAGATCGTGGAGACTGAATGATATTTGTTTCAGGTCAACTTAACCAATTTCAGAACATGGCAAACCGAACAGACAACTCAACACGATGGTTTGTGACTTTTAACAAGATTGGATCTTTTGAGTTCACTATGAAATATATGATTTAATGATTCATCTTGTTCTGTTTCTTTTGGCAACTCTAGTAGTAAAAGAATGAGTGATGGTATGACGATGATAATATCAATTTTCGTGGGACTAGTTATTGGATTTTTTCTAGGAATATCTTCCCCTACATTCTCACTAACTAAGGTAAAAATCTCTTAGTGTTGCTTTCTTAGAAGAATGTAATCTTTTGGTTTGATTTTACAAACATGTGTGTTTTCAGATGAATATTCAATCAGGGATACTTCCTTCTGGTACTACTGTATATATAGAAGATAAGAAACCAGAGAAGTCACCTAAGAGCAGTCCAAGGATTGAGTTTAATTCGAGTGGTGCAGCATTAGATAAGGCATGTGTTTTTGTTTTTCCCTTAGTGAGAACATGGCTCATCTTATGGATTAGTTTTACAGGATTTTGTTTTTGATATTTATGCAGATTTGGGTTCCATCGAATCCGAGAGGTGCAGAGATGTTACCTCCAAGTTTTGTTGCAGCTGAATCAGATTTTTACTTAAGAAGATTGTGGGGATTGCCTAAAGATGTATAATAACATCATGTCTTTTGTTGATAATCTTACAAAACATCTCAACCTTTTGTCTCTGAATCATGTTTTTTGTTTTGGTTTCTTTAGGATTTACCAGTGGTGAAACCTATGTCTCTTGTTTGTCTCTGAATCATGTTTTTTGTTTTGGTTTCTTTAGGATTTACCAGTGGTGAAACCTAAGTATCTTGTTGCTTTTACAGTTTCTTATGAACAGCGAAAAAACATCGATGATTGCATCAAGAAAGTATGTCTCTTTCATCTTTTCTTCTAATCTTTTACTTCTTTTAAGCTAAGATGTTTTTTACTGTCTCATAGTTCTCAGATAACTTCACTATAGTTCTGTTTCATTACGATGGAAAGACCTCGGAATATGATGAATTTGAATGGTCTAAAGGCGCGATACATGTGAGCGTACCTAAGCAAACTAAGTGGTATCAAGCACTTCTCTTTACCTATTTCTCTATTTCCATGGATCTTAAGCTTTATATAAACCTTCTGAATGTGTTTCTCTACCCAGGTGGTATGCTAAAAGGTTTCTGCATCCTGATATCATAGCACCTTATGAATATATATTCATTTGGGACGAAGATCTTGGCGTTGAAAACTTCGACGCAGAAGAGTAAGTACTCGGTTTCTTTTTGTATACTTGGAAGTCTTAGACTTCTATGGCTCATACATCTCCATAAGACAGGGCTCAGACCAGTTTAAATTCACAGAACCTGTTGCCTTGCTCATACATCTTTACTTATAGAGCTATTAGCCTTTGGTTAAGTGTTCAGTTTCTTTTGATTATATTATCTATCTTATCAGGTTGACATCATTGCAGGTACATAAAAATTGTAAAGAAGCATGGTTTAGAAATATCGCAACCCGCTATAGAATCAAGAAAAGTAATTACATGGAAGATAACAAAGAGAGTACCCGGAATTGAAGTTCACAAGTATAAAAAAGAACTCTTCTAATGCAAGGTTTATAGTAAACAATGTAACTAAAATGTGATTCTTTACGAATTCTTTCATCAGAGAAATAGAAGAGCGAGCAGGCCGATGCAATGACCCACACCTACCTCCTTGTGCAGGGTATGGATCTTCATTTTATGTCAAAACCAATACATAGATAAAAAATTTTGATCTTATTAAGTGTCTTATCAGGTTTATAGAGATTATGGCTCCAGTTTTTTCAAGAGATTCATGGCGCTGTGTCTGGCATATGATCCAAAACGACTTGGTTCACGGTTGGGGTCTCGACTTCGCGCTAAGAAAATGTGTCGAGGTTAAAGATAAAACACAATTTATTCACAAAATATTTAGGGAACTAAGTAAAGAAAAGCATTTGGTTTCTTGATGCAATGAAACAGCCTGCACATGAGAAGATTGGTGTTGTGGATTCTCAATGGATCATTCATCAAAAAATACCTTCTTTAGCCGCCCAGGTACTACACTGATCAACCTTGATCTTTCAATACTTACTACTAGCTTCTTGGTTCACAATTTTGGACTATGAAAAAATCTTTTAATACATTGATCAGGGAACTGCACAGGATGGGAAGTCCGCATTTCAAGGGGTAATAGCTCTCAATCACAACTATTTTCTTGATCTCTCAGTTTACCGGGTTTTAGACGGAGTCTGTTGTTAATTCTTGAATCATATGCATGTTTTGATCAGGTAAGGGAGAGATGTAAAAGGGAATGGACAATGTTTCAGAAAAGAATGACACGGGCAGAACAGAAGTATCTGAAAGAAATTGCATCTACATCTTCAAATGATACACTTAATTCATAAGAATGGAGGAACTTATAAATAACAAACTTTAGTGTTCATATATCATGATAGACTACTAAGAGAAAGAGATTTGGAAGAATTATATTATTGTCATAAGAATAAACATTAGGTAGAAATTTTCTAAATTACACAGATACAAATTTTTATATATTAATGAAATGTTTAATAATTATAATATGGAATTTTTTTTAATTTTCCGTAGGGAGATTTTCACCATATGGCACAAACCCTATTCATATTTACACCAAATGGCACAACCCAAAATTCTTTGTAAACAAAAAAACAAAACATGTGTAAACAAAAAAAAAGTTGTTGCCATTGAGTGTAATATTGGGAGATTTGTGCTAGTGGGTGTAAATTTTGTTTTTTTTGTGCCATTTGTTGTAAATTATTCTTATGATTATGATCTTGATGAGTACATTTTCAAATATATACACAAATCAAACCCACAATATACGTTCTTTAAAAGAACTATATAACTATGTTCTAGAAGCAAATAAAGCCCTACATTCTTCAGGAAGCATATCAAAAAGATCCCCATCTTTTCACATAACTTCCTGAATTCTCTTAAGATTCACGAAATGACCAAAGCTCACTCTATCATAATGACTATAAGCTTTCATTTTGAATATAAACTCACTGATATTCGATTGTGTCAATATGATAATGCAAGGACTTTAGTTCGATCCAAGATAGACTCGATATGTGTTATTGCAATAAAATAAAGGGAATTTTGTTAGATCTTCCAAAGAAGCTCTAATACCTTATAATATTGACATTTTTGGAGATGATTTTTAAAATTGTCATTGTCTTCTCTGAAACGGACGTGTCACTGTATGACTGTATGTGAAAAAAACCAGCGTGCCCTTGAATTTACAGATATTTTCGATTTAATCGTCCATAATAGATCGTAAAGGACAATAAAATCGTGAATATCTGTAAATTCAGGGGCACACTGGTTATTTTTGCGGATAGTGGCATGCCCGTTTCAGAAACGATAATGACATAAAATTTCACAAAATCATTATAAAAAAAAACGTGCAAAAAAATGATTTCATTAAATGACAATCCTCATAAAAAAAAATTCTAAAATAAATATTATATGTTTCATGGGAGAATGTTTTACATCAAGTTATCTGAAATTCTAATTTTAATTAATAAACAATTGAAAATTACATGATTTTGTTGTTAGAACTCTTTTGGAAAATATGTTGTGTAGCACTTCTATTGTATCATATAATTATTGGGATATATTTTATTTATGTACAACAATAAAATTAAATGGGAACTAGAAACAATTGCAACTTGCGAAAGGGGAAAATGATGGAAAGTGAAATAGGTTCGTAAAAAAAAAAAAAAAAAAAACACAAAACCTGAAAAATAGGGACCAAATTGAATTGAAAGAAAACAAGAGTGTATTTGTGGTGGTGATGGTACGGTTAGACTGAGATGATGATTCCTCTATTGTAGACATACCTTAGACAAAAACCATTATGGTGATTTACCAATAAAGACCAAACATAAATCTTGTTTTTTCCTTGTATCACTTGTCTTTTCATGGGTTTAGCTTAAGCTTAATCCAAAACTCTAAGTTGTGGAGACAATGAACACCATTTTTCAACTCTATGCTGTTTTTAGTTTTACTTAAGGGTACAACACGTTATACACTTATTCAAAGATTGATGATTTTCTAAAGAACAAAGAAAAAAAAATTAATTAAGATATATAGTTATATTTTACAATATATGTGTTTAAAGTATTTGTGGTACATTAGTTAAGCGCTGGGATATAACTTACAATATGAGACATTATTACTATCTCAGTAATTAACATGGTTATTTTAATACCCTTTTTCTATTTAGTCAGTTAACAAAATATCTAATTTGAAAAAAAATACAAAAAATTCATGATTTAATAAAAAAAAAATTAAAATAAATTTCATGCTTTAAAATGATTTCCAAAAATTTCGACAAATCTTGGTAATTTCGACAACTTTTACTTAAAAATTGGTTATACGTCGATAGTCTTGTAGATAAGACAATCAATTAGACTGAAATGACAAAAGAAAACAGAATCCTAAGGTGACTACTATTGTGGGGAGCATGAAAAGATAACCCATATAGAAAAATCCTAACCAAAATTTGCTTTCTAAACCAACAATAAACCTGTCTGAGGGTGACTTGTGCTAGCGATTTTGTTCCCCCACAATATTATTATCTTCCACTGGCTTTTGTTTTTTCAACTAGTTGTTTTTCTGCTAATAAAATCTTCACATCACAAAAAAAAAGGGATGTGTTATATAAAATGACAATTAACTATTTACAAATTGATGTTTGTCATTGATTTTAGTTTTATAACAAAATTCATAATTTTCTTCATTTTCAGGCACACAATAAAACGTTTAAATAAATTTTTAATCTCTATGCTGTTGTGTCTGGTTTCTTTGATATAACAATATTAGCTTTGAGTTTATTAGTTTTCCAATATTCTTCATCATTCCAACTTCCGGTCTTGTTTCTTTTATATCAAGACAATATTAAATCACACCTCAACTTTAATAACTTTAAAAAAAAAAAAAAAAAAAAATTTTAAAAAAAAAAAAAAAAAAAAAAAAACTTTAATACAACTAATGATTATATTTGGTGTTCAGAAATACTTAGAAAAGTGTTAGAATATTTGTAAAGTAAAGAATATATTAATAAATAAGTTAAAACAAACGGCGTCGAAATTGCAATGATCGGATGACGATAAACAATCACATGGCGCTTTGCCTTTTGTAGTCACAATCTAATACTAAGATTTTTCCAATTATTGTTTTATTATTATCTAATTTATCGAAATCCATCTTGACTCAAAAATATATTTTACTTTGAATAATAATAATACTAGATTTTGACCCGTGCTACAGCACGGGATGAAATTTATTTTGTAAAATGTTTTATATTCTGTTTTATTATACAGTAATTATTTTTTTATAAACCAAAATCTTTTTTTTTTTGAAGAAAATCAAAATCTTTATTGTCCATATATTATAATTAATTACATAATTAAATTAAACTTGTATCATAAATTGTTACCTATGTTTAAGGATTGATGTTTGTTTTTATATATAAATTTCAAAATAAGTCTTATTGGTAGGTATGAAAAAAAAAATACTATCGAATTGCCAATCAAGAATTGATTGTAAATACATGAACAATATTTTTTTTGCTATATTCGACAACCTAATCCAGATTAGTTTCCCAAAATTAATAAAGTATAATTGTATAATATTAGATATATAAATCAATGCAATTATCCAACATTTAAAAATTACATTGATAGTTAAAAGTTATTTTTTAATATTTGGATTTTTAAATAATTATCAAGTAAGTGTTACATAGAGATTGTCAAAATATCTTGTTAAAATATTTGACCTTCATCAGTTTTAGAAATATCAAAGTCAAACTTAAACTAATCTTCCTGATAAAAATAAAACCTAAACTAATATATATAAATAATTGATCGATGTTCTTTTTGTAAACATGAATAACTTAAAATATAGACCAATGAATACCTAAGAAACTTAATATTTTTAGTTAGTTTTATCAACATAATTTAATATTTATGGTTACAGAATATATAACTTAATTTTGAAAATCAAACCTGAACCAAATTTTTATAAATACATGAACATCATTTTTCTTTCTATCTCTTGAACCCGATATACGTCAAAGTCAAACATAAACTAATTTATATAAATAATTGATCGATGTTTTTTTGTACACATGAATAACTTAAATAGGCATCCCTGAATACCTAAAAAACCTTATATTTTTAATTAATTTTACAAAAATAATTCTATATTTATGGTTACATAATATATATAACTTAATTTTGAAAATCAAACCTGAACCAAACTTTTATAAATACATGAAAATTATCTTTCTTTATATATCTCCAACCCGATATACGCATTTACCCTAAAATATCCATTTTATTCTTATATTTGAATATCAAATCCAAACATGATTTCTGATTCTTTCAATAAGAAATTAGATTTTTATTTAAGAGTTTGACGTAATGATTAATAGTAAAAACAATCTAAATTTAATAATAAATGATAAACAATAAATGAATATAAAAAATATATAACTTAATTTTGAAAATCAAACCTGAACCAAACTTTTATAAATACATGAAAATTATCTTTCTTTATATATCTCCAACCCGATATACGCATTTACCCTAAAATATCCATTTTATTCTTATATTTGAATATCAAATCCAAACATGATTTCTGATTCTTTCAATAAGAAATTAGATTTTTATTTAAGAGTTTGACGTAATGATTAATAGTAAAAACAATCTAAATTTAATAATAAATGATAAACAATAAATGAATATAAAAATAATTTTTGAAATTATAAATTAATTTAAACTTATGAAAATTGAATAAATTAAATATATATGACTTGAAAGAAAAATTTGGTTTATTGTCAGCCCGTGTTTGAAAAAATTTGGTCTATTTTAAATCCGTGTCTAGTAAAATTTAGTAAATATATACCGTGTTTGAAAAAATTTGGTCTATTTTAAATCCGTGTCTAGTAAAATTTAGTAAATATATAACATAAATTAAATCTGATACTTTTTAATTAATTTTGCCAAATAATTTTATATTTATGGTTTACATAATATATGGATTAATTATTTGAAAAATCAAACCTAAACCAATTTTTTATAAATACATAATTCTACCTAACTATATATTTTTGATTTTTAGATCCTAAATGCAAACCACGTAATATACCACGTAAACATGATGCTAGTTTCGAATGGGTAATTACGAAATATAATATAACATATAAATAATGCATTTCTATTATACCAAAAACAAACTAAATCCGATACCCTTAGATATCTTATACCGTGGATATGGTTGATTTTTTGTAAGACCGATTCGTAATTAAAGAGGTTCAATATATATATATATATATATATATAATATTTAATAAATAGTAAACGATTTAAAAAATATAAAATATTCGTACAAATGAAATGAAAAGAGAAAAAAAGTTTGGTTAAATTGTATATTGCTTAACATACAAAAAATATGATAACGTAATGCACTGCAAATAAAAAAATAAGACATTCAAATGATAAAACAAAAATATCAATAGTTTAGTTTGAATATTTATAATTTGGATAAAATATAATTTTTAAAAATGAATAGAAAAATATTTGATATCCGATATTTGATCCGAACCTAGCCTTAAAATATAAAAATCAAACTGATTTATATAAACACATGAATATGTTATATATTTAAATTAATGCAATTATTCTAGATTTACAAACCTCAACTAATTTACTTAAGTACATGAATAACACATTTTCTCAAATATTTGAATAGTTTTCAAACTGAGTCTGATATTTATAGGTATTTGAAAATGTCTAATTTTTGTTTTACATACAAGTAATCAGAATCACCCATTCAAGCTGAATCTAATATTTGTAGGTACTTGAAAATGTCTACTTTTTGTTTTTACATACAAGTAATCAGAATCATACCCAAACAAAATCTGATATTTGTAGTTACCCATCAATTTCGGTTTTGAGATTTTGGATGACTTAGATGAAATCTTTTATGTCATTTATATTTGCAAAACTATATGTTTAATAAAAATTTTACGGTATAAAATAAGTTTCCAAACTACTTATGAAAAGTTATTTTGATTCTATAAGCGATCCATTACAAAAAAAAAACATTTACTACTCGAATATTTTTTTCTTGTACTTTTTAACCAGAGAATCATTCATAGATTCATCTGTTTATTAAAAAAAAATATTTTCCCATTTAATTATATAAATTGGTTAAAACTCATATTAACATTTTTGACCAGTTCTGAATCGAAAACCGGGTGTCAAATATTTTTTTATTGTTACCAACAACATTTACTTTAAACTTTAAATATAATAGTTTGAAATATTAAAGTCAACATCAACTTGTATTAAAAAAATCTATAATCTAACAATAGATTGTGCTAACTAATTTCCAAGAATTCATGATTAACTTTAAAATATGGAAATAATCAATATTTCTACAAAAATTATATATACGCGTTATCTAAAATATATATATATTTTTAGTTGAGCTAATCTAATTAACCTATGTATACACTATACATGTTATCTAAAATTATTATTTTTTTAATTGAATTTATCTAATTAACTTATGTATACGTTGACTCAATGTGAGTTATTCTATATTTACTTTTAAAAATATTTTTTATCTTAAATTAATTGAAATGATTTTAAAGTAGAATACGTTTATCTTCTTATAATGCTTGCTATTTTTAGATACAATTTAGTTAAAATCTAATAAAATTAATCATTCTTATTTTAGATGTGTTTAATTTAATATTTTTTTTCATAATGGCATCACATTATAAATATCTACAAAACCAAGGTTTGTTTTAATTTTGTACTTCCCAATTAATATATAAGATGGTATATATGTAAGATGATTAGTGAACATAAATATATAATATATTTTTTACATGATTCTTTTTCAAAAGAGAATTAAGTAGCCTAAAGTGATATTCCATGAATATATTAAAGTTACCTAGTCTACACACCACATGTCATGCATTGACATCTAATAAAAATCATTTAAAAAAAAGGCTTTTTAATTTGATTAATATAACATATAATACTTTTCATTTTACAATGTTTTCATCATTTGAGGAACAATCATCAGACCTAAAATTATTAATATCACGAGTTCGTACAAATGCCTATTAGTTAGATCCATGACTTGAGTTGATAACTAAAACAATATATAATTTCATGATAATAAAAGGAAAAAGTTCAAGGCAATCATGCAAAATGCTGAATTATATAGATGATAAAGGATATGATGGGCAAAAAGAATATATATTGTAAAATGATGAAATAATTAAAGGCGTCTTTCAATTTTACAAGTCTATTTAACCCAACTACCATAATTTATATAAAAATTTCAAACATACAAAAACTGGAGTATATATGGTTCATAGGAAATTATTCTATAATTTTAAGAACTTACTAAAAATCTTCAGAAATCTAAAACAAATTTGTAGTATTTTCAGAATTTAAAGATTTTAATGGTAGTTTCACTGAAAAAAAATCTTCAACATGTAATCTAAAGATTTTCATACAAAAAGTTAATTACTAAAAATCTTCAGAAATCTAAAACAAATTTGTAGTATTTTCAGAATTTAAAGATTTTAATGGTAGTTTCACTGAAAAAAAATCTTCAACATGTAATCTAAAGATTTTCATACAAAAAGTTAACAATTAATCATTTGAAAATATATTTTTGTGCCTAGAATGAGTTAAAAATATTTTTATATTTAAAAATAATTTTGGGTTTCATACTAATTTACGAAAATTAAATAAAATAATATCAGATTTTAAAATGTACACCTGAAATATGGTAATAATATTATAATTTTACGGTTTATAAAGAAAATTTAGTATATCTTCTTCTTTTATATGAACCATACAACTTGTGAAATTATTCTATCATTATTATTAACTTTTACTTTAGCTTTTTCTTTACACTGTAACTAAATAAAATTTAGAATATATTGTGATGAATCATACATACTTTTTGAGTTTTGTGCTTTCTGCTAAATTTGATTATTACGAAAGTTCTCAGGTGGTGTGACAAAAAAGCTAATGATTTCTCTCAAGGTAATTGGTAAACCTTAAAAAATATATAAAAAATTATTTCATTACAACAACCATTCATATTCATATATGTTTCTGTTTAACATAATCGTCTCCACTCTCATCCTTCACTGTCCAAAACTGGAACTTTCAGACAAAGAAGTGCTTTTTCCTAATCAAACTCCCAAAGTATTACATCGATCATTGTGAACCAGTTAACGAACTCTCCGTCGTTGATCTCTCTCTCTCTGTACCGGCACCGACGACACACTGGTCTGTTTCACCTGCTCTAGCCGTAATTTCGACAAACATCAATTTCTGATTTTGATAAAAACCCAGATTTTTTTTTCCGAAGAACCGGAGATGAAATTTATGGAATTAGGGTTTCGACCTGACACATTTTATACTGTGGAAGCTGTAAGGTAAAGAAGAACCAAAAATCGAATTCTCTGTTCTAATCTAGCTCAGATCTTTTACTGTTCTGTTTTTGTTATTTTCAGGTCTGTGTCTTCTGATTTAATGAATGATCTTATAATCCAAGTCAAATCCACCAAATATCTTCTTCACAAGGTTTAACAAATTTTCAAAAAGAAAACATCTCTCAACATTTCTAATTTTGATTTCTGATTTTTGTGTTCTTTGCAATTCCAAATTACAGTTTCCGATGTTATCAAAATGCTTGCGTTTGAGGAATTTAGTCTCTTCACAATCCCTAGAAACCGAAACCTCGCAAGAACAACAAGTGATTCAGCTTGATGACATTCCCGGTGAAACCGAAGCTTTTGAGCTCTGTGCTAAGTTCTGTTACGGCATCACAATCACACTCTCTGCTCGCAATGTTGTTGCTGTACGTTGTGCAGCAGAGTATCTAGGGATGACGGAAGACGTAGAGCTCGGCGAGACAGAGAATCTTGTTCAAAGGCTTGACCTTTTCTTGACTTCTTGTATCTTTAAGAGTTGGAGAGACTCTTTTCTTACTCTTCAGACCACAAAGTTGTTACCTTTATGGTCTGAAGATCTTGGAATCACAAACCAATGCATTGAGGCGATTGCCAATGGTGTATCTGTATCACCCGGTGACGATTTTTCTACTCAGTTGGAGACGGGGTTGTTGAGAAACCGGTCAAGGAGACGAAGGGATGAAATCTTGTGTAATGGGGGAGGAAGTAAAGCAGAAAATTCACGGTGGTGGGGCGAAGAGTTAGCTGATTTGGGTTTAGATCTTTACAGGAGAACAATGGAAGCAATAAAATCATCAAGCCAGGGAATATCTCCGCGGTTAATCGGGGATGCTCTTAGGATCTATGCATCTAAATGGCTACCCAGTACTGAAGAAATCTCTGCAGATTCAACTCTTATTTTGGAATCAGTTATTTCTCTGCTACCAGCAGAAAAGTCAGCTGTTCCTTGCAGTTTCTTGCTTCAGCTACTCAAAAAGGTGAATGTTTTGAATGTATCGCCTTCTTTGAAGATGGAACTAGCTATAAAAGCCGCGAATCAACTGGATAAGGCAACTGTTAGCCAGCTGTTGATACCATTGTCAGATAAGGCTGGTATGTTATATGATGTGGATGTTGTGATTATGATGGTGAAGCAATTTCTGTCTCAGATAAGACCAACAAGAACAAGAACCGAACATAGAAGATCTCGGTCTGAAGAAAACATAAATCTTGAAGAGATACAAGAGATTAGAAGATCTATTTCTACTTCTTCTCCTCCTCCATTGTTGAGTAAAGTAGCGAAGCTTGTTGATTCGTATCTTCAAGAAATTGCTAGAGATGTGAACTTAACAGTGTCGAAGTTTGTTGAATTGGCTGAATCGGTACCTGATGTTTCAAGGATTTGTCATGACGATTTGTACAAAGCGATTGATATCTATCTTCAGGTTCATCAAAAGATTGAAAAGTGTGAGAGAAAGAGGTTATGCAGAAGCTTGGACTGCAAGAAACTATCAGTAGAGGCAAGCAAGAAAGCTGCACAGAACGAGCTGCTTCCATTGAGAGTGATCGTGCAAATCCTCTTCATCGAGCAAGCAAGAGCTACAACAACAAACAATATCACTATGAATGAAACAGCAGCTTTGAGGAGAAGCTTCACAACAAGAAGAGAAGTAGAAGAAGAAGTAGAAGAAGAAATCAAACCAAACGGAGGGTTTCAGAGCACTCCTTCAAGGTTTATGGCGTTGTGTGCGATTCCTAGACAGCCTAAGAAGATGCTTTGTAAGTTGTTATCATTTAGTAGGAGCTTGAGTCAACGAATTTAAGAATTCATACTGGATTTTATTTTTTTCCTACTGGTTTCTTGTTTCTCAAGTTGATTGTCTTCATCGTCCTTGAGAAGCTTATTTGATTCTGAAGATTCATTTGTCATATGACATTGTTTAACCAACAATAAAGAAAATATATATAATCTCTTATCTCTATTT
Organism: Physaria fendleri; assembly: GCA_036630335.1. Classification (NCBI taxonomy): domain Eukaryota; kingdom Viridiplantae; phylum Streptophyta; class Magnoliopsida; order Brassicales; family Brassicaceae; genus Physaria; species Physaria fendleri. Next base: position 14,353,262 of record CM071718.1, on the reverse strand, counting down.
GATATTCTTTTGTTCACTTTAGGATTTTTTTTTTTGTTGATTATTTGAAATTTCTTCTTTTGTTGATTGTTTTGTCATTTTTTTTTGTATGAATGTTTTCACCAAAAAACTGAATCAAAACATAGTTTCAAACAAAAATACGAGAATTAACATAATTTTCTCAAAGACTATCAATCATATGAAAACCATAACATTCTCATAATTCTCTCAAAGACTATCAATCATATGAAAACCATAACTGTAAAATCCCACGATATGAAAACCATAATTCTCTCAAAGACTATCAATCATATGAAAACCATAACTGTAAAATCCCAAGATATCTAACATCCTCCATCTGAATAATTGACGAGAATCCATTAATCACCATTCTTCTAATTAAGTCTAAATAAAATGTTAAATTATATTCAAAACAAAAAAAAAACTACTGTTTTCTACAACATTTTTTTGTAAGAATAGTAGAAAGGTTTTTAAACCACCAAGAATAAACCGCTTTCGCCTACAAAGAATATCCATATCAAAAAGCTAATTCTCTGTACGCCTACAAGAGTCTATTCTCTGATGTGAAAGAGGTCCCTAGAGTAGAAAAGAGGAAGAGATAAATACAATAGTGAATAAGAATGGAAGTGTCTATGGATTCTACCTCATTAAAACCTTAGTTGAAGGGTAGTAAGGAATAAGAGTACAGTTCCCATAATAAAGACTACGGAGATCGAGTTGAGAACCATGCATGCCTTGAAGATATCACTGGTCGCCTTGATAAGTGATGGAAGTTAGTCTGTTCTGAATGTTCTTATCGATGTAGGAGATCATGAGTCTGGCCGGATTATGTCGCTAATCATGTCGTCTTTTGTTCCTCCCTCGCCATATGTGATAGATCGTTGATTGGAAAGCATATCAAAATAAGAATTGGGGCATAAAGGGGCGTGTGGACGAGTTGATAGTCATGAGGATGATGTCCTAGTCTGTTGAATACTTGTCTTGTAGAAGTGGCTGAGCAATGTTTCTCCAAATCTGACATAAAAAATGGCAGTCGAAAAATAGGTATTCCCTTGTTTCCTCCAAAGCACCACATAAGATACAACTTGTACTTCTCCCTCCTTTCCATTGTCACATTTTATCTCCTGTGGAGAGCCATCCAAGAACTGCTAGCCAGGAGATAAAAGAATATTAAGTGTATCATATGTAAATCAAATGGTAAGATACCAATCAACTCTAGGCCGAGTAGTAGTAAGAAGGGTATAAGTAGACTTAGTTTTGAATGCAACCTTGAAGTTGGTGTCTGAATGTCTCCATAAATGCTCATCTTCAGAGGTGGATAGTGTTATACTAGATAAATGCTGGTCGATCTGCGTATGTTGTTGATTTCGAAGTCGTCGATGTCTACGAATAGTTTTCTAGATAAATGCTGGTCGATCTGCGTATGTTGTTGATTTCGAAGTCGTCGATGTCTACGAATAGTTTTTGCTTCAGCAACAGTAGCATGACTAGGGATGCCCATGGCGATGTAGCTTGGAGAGATTATGAAGTCTTCTAATCGGCCTAAAGAGCTCCAATAATCAAACCGGAACGAAGTTGTTGTACTGTTGCCTATCTTGTCTCGATGGAAGTGTTGTGCAATCATCCTATATTTAAGCAATTTCTTCCATATCCATGAGCCCATCGTTGTATTGTCCTTGATTGTCCAAACAGTGCCCTTCGGAACAAGATATGACCAAATCCATGTATTCCACAAAGAAAGAGAGCGTGAGAGTAAGCGCCATAGTAGCTTGAGACGACAAATCTTATTAGCTATGACGAGAGACTTAATTCCTAAGCCACCAGATTGCTTCAATGTGCTGACTTCTGACCAAGCTACTTTCGATTTGTTGCTATTCAGATCTGGTCCTGACCAAAGGAAACAACACATATTTTTTCAATTTGAACTATGCATTGCTTCGGTAACCTGAAAGTAGACATCCAGTAATTAGTGATGCTCATAAGGACAAAGTTTATTAATTGAATACAACTAGCATAAGAAAGAAAACGCCATGTCCATTTGTTGATACAATTGCAATTTTTTTCTATCCAAGGAGCATAGTCTGAAAGGAACATTGTTCGAGTCATGAGAGGAAGACCAATGTATCTAACGGGAGTTGTTCCCGCGGATAATCGAGTGGCTGCAAGGATATGCTGCTTGTCTGCTAAAGAGATTCTAGCGAGGAAGAGTGATGACTTTTCAAGACTTTTTTTTCAGGCCAGAGATCACAACAAAGTGATTCAATACTCTCAATATATCAGCAATAGAGTGGTAAGTACAGTTCGAAAAAATCAGTATGTCATATGCAAAAAATAAGTGTGTGAGAATAATATTTTTGCATTAAGGATGATAGCCAAAATTAGGATTAAGTGTTGCCCTATCAGACATATAAGATAGATAGTTTAAACAAATGACAAAAACATAAATTTGTGAAACTAATATTTTTGCATCCTAATTTAGGATGATAGCCAAAATTACGATGAAGTGTTGCCATGTCAGGCATAGATAGATAGTTTTAAAAAATGACAAAGAGATAGGGAGAAAGAGAACATCTTTGGCCAAGACAACGAGCACTATCAAAGTAACCTGTGAGTTCTCCACTGACTTGAATAGAGAATGATGTTGTCGTTATACACAGTTGAATCCAATAAATGAATTGAGGTGGGAAGTTAAGCGCAAACAGGGCATTGAATGATATCAAAAGCCTTAGAGATGTCAAGCTTGATTGCACATCTTGAAGAAACATCGCCCTTGTGATAGTCGGAACAAGCTCTGAAGCGAGAAGGATATTATCCATGATGAGACGGCCACAAACAAAGGCCGATTGACTCCGAGAGATAAGGGTTGGCAGCAAGTTCTTGAGTCTATTGGTGAGCATCTTGGAGATGACTTTATAAAAAACGTTGCAGTAAGAGATGGATCTATAGTCGCGCATGGATGATGCATCGTCCCTTTTTTTGTAATGAGAGCTAAGATGGTGCTATTCACCCATTTTGGGAAGGAAACAAGTTCTGAAGAAATATTGCACTGCAATGACAAAATCTCTCCCTAAGATTGACAATGTCGCATCATAAAACTCACCCGTATAACCATCTGAACCAGGTAAACCAAAGAGGATTGTCTTTATCTCCTCATTTGCAGCTTCTTGGATAACAGCATTCTGAGTTTCTGGTGTACACCTATAATAACTAGTTCCCGAATCTGATCTTCATTTAGCTACAATATTTGGGGGATTTTGGAAGTTCTTTTTTTGATTAAAATTTACTTTAATATTGTGTTTAGGTGCTTTTTGTGGATTGTAAGTAATTTAGGAGATATTTTATGGATTATAATTATTTGGACCACCAGATATATAGATTATGGATA
>CM071718.1:14248024-14265619 GCA_036630335.1 Physaria fendleri | reverse complement strand
AATGATCACGAGTTTTAATGATCTCGCCGTATAGTGCATTAGGACAATCACCACCCCAACCGAGCATGAGAGGTTAGCTAAGCGATGAAGAAGGTAGATGAATCTAAACCAAACAACAAAAACATTGGAAATACGCACCAAATTTCAAGTACGTCAGAAATTAAAATGGGAATTATAGTCATTAGCTAATGTAATAAATAATTATGTCCCAAAACACTAAACTTCATAGTAAAATCTAATTTTATTTTTTTAATCATATGTAAAAAAAAATTATATAAGGTGAATTCAATGTGGTTTGAATTTTGCTAAAATAAGATATTACGTATCTTTGAATTAAAATCTTCCAAAGTTTTTTTTTCCAGGACTTCTAAAGTATTTATAAACTATATCAGCTACTCTAAATTTATTTCTCAGTAAGTAGATGGTTTTTATTTTTATTTTTAAATTAATGTGCACCTTTTAATAAAATCTTATATTTCTCAAATATATAATTTTTTTCCGAAAAAGATGCCAATGTAAACAAAAGATCATTAATTTTGGAGATGATGAACAAAAAAAAACAATGTAAACAATGTAAACAAAAGATCATTAATTTTGGAGATGATGAACAAAAAAAAAAATTAAAAGCTTTATTATTTTTCATTGACAGAAAAAAAGATTTATTATCTTTTAATAAAGAGAAAAAAAGAAAAAAGAAAAAGGAAAAAGATAAAGCAGACGGTTGCTTACGTAACTTTAAAGGCCCACTAAAATGACGATCGTACCCTTCACCATATCTCTTTGTTTACTCGATTCCGTGAACCGCTCTATATATACGCTCTTGCCGTTTGTCCTCAATTGGGTTTGCAAAGAACAAACCAACACCTTCTAGAATCTTCTTCCTTCCTTCCATCTTCACCTCTCTCTTTCTCTCTTTCCTGAGTTATGGTAACATCTCCGACGAACTCCACAATCAAATTTCTTTGTAGCTATGGTGGCAAAATCATACCTCGTTATCCTGACGGCAAGCTTCGTTATAACGGCGGTCACACTCGCGTTCTCGCCGTTCCTCGATCCATCTCATTTTCCGGTTAGTTTGTTAATTTTGAATTCTTGAAAATAAATCGAAATCAGTTTCGTGAAGAGAGAAAATTAAAGCGTTGTGCGTGTTAACAGAACTAGCGTCAAAGATGACGGAGATGTGTAGCGGCGGCGATGGATCTACAATCGTGACGATCCGGTGTCAGCTTCCGACTGAAGATCTCGATGCGTTAGTTTCAATTACTTCCGACGAAGATCTAGCGAATCTAATCGAAGAGTACGATCTTGTTTCTCCGATGAAGATTCGAGTCTTCTTAAATCAACCTAAACCCTCCGCCAGATCTGGAAAATCAACGATATCTCCTCCTACGTTATCGTTACCATCCTCCACTACCTCATCATCTTCCTCCTCTTCGTCAAGTCCTAGATCTCCGTCGTTGTCTAAACCCCCGCTTCCTCCGTCGACATCGATGGCGAAGAATCAGTGTTACCGTTGTTATGTTCACAGGAATTCGAGAAATATCTACCTTGTTCACAACGGCAATTACTGGCAATAACATCAGGAATAAAGAAAGAAAAAAAAGATGTGGAGTTTCGAATATACATAAAATAAACTGAAACTTATGTCGTCTTCGTTTTAAATGTATCGTCTTCGTTTTAAATGTAAACGAGGGAGAGATGTAAAAGGTTTACTTGAGATCTGACCATCGCCATTAATGAAACTATCCCAAAGCTTTTTTTGTTTGGTTGGTGATGGTGAATTTGGGTGAGTGATTAGTTTTTTTTTTTTCTTCTGATTTCAATTCCGTTATCCATTCCGTTTATCACCGTTGCTTTTTCCCGTCAACGTTAACCAAGCCGGTCCGCCATGTGCCGTCATCTTATCTTATCTTCGTACTGTTTGTTCTGTTTTTGTTTGCGTCTGTTTTTGTTTGCGTCGTTACCGTTTTGCTGACGTTATTTATCCCCGTCTGTTCTGTAAACTCCATTTTTTAGGTTAAGAGTTTTAATTTCTGTTGAGTTTAATTTCTGTTAAACCCATTGATTTTGTCGTTTGCAGGAAATTTTCTCCATCCTTCTAAATTTCAAGCAAAGGCGTGAGCGAATTTTTTTCATTTATGGTATGTTGGTCAATTATTATTATCAGTTTTTTTTTTTAATTTGAATTTAATTTATGACGATTGATTGATTTTTTTTTTGGTAGGCGAAATTCGAAAAGGGATAAGCATTTGAACCGAGGAGAAAAAGACAAAAATTAAAAAGATTTAAAAGAAAATTGTTGGGAATAAAAGAAGAAAATGTTGGGATGGTGATAAGATTCGATTTTGATAAAAATGGGTCCGGAAAACACAGCTGGATATAATGATAATACACAGTTTCTTTAAGTAATGTGAAAGTGATATTGATGAATTAAGTTTGAGTGGGAGAGGAGAAAACAGCAAAGTACTATTTATATCCAGAAAACAAAATTGAGGATTTGGACTGTGGAAAAGGAATAGTTTGGGTTTAATGACGTAAAAAGGGACGTGAGTTTTTGGATTTCAGATATTTTAAGTTTAGTGGTGTTGTTGAAGGTAAAGAGAGGCTCATGTATTAGGCTTGGTTTTGGATATTCTAGGTATAGAGATTTAGTTTGTTTTGGTTGAACAATAAAAAATTGGTATAGAGATTTAGGAATAGTTTGGTATTTTTACATGATCATAACTTGTAAAGCTAAATTTACAATACATATTACACAGATTATTTTGATGTGAGCCACAAAAATATTTCTTTAAAAGATTAGGGAATAAGTGCAAATAACATCTCAATCCCCTAAGTTAGGTTAACTTTAGCTTTCAATTTGTTTTTAGTTTATATGATTTTTTCGATTAATATCAACCCAACATAAAAAAATAGTTAGGTTAAACATAATTTTTTTGTAAGTATATAATTTTTTATTTTTTTTTTCAAGTACATAATTTTAAAAAATCCTGTTTAACAAAAGATCAAGTGTAAGTATATAATTTTTTATTTTTTTTTTCAAGTACATAATTTTAAAAAATCCTGTTTAACAAAAGATCAAGTGATTCAAGAATCAAAGCTAAATAAAAGCCGAAATGGTATCATGGATCAAGTCCTTCTTATTAAAATGTAACCGTTAAAGGTTTGTTTTTCATCAATATGACTGCATAACCGAACCGGATTGGTATTGATTCGACTATTCTAAAGCGTTGTCTTGTCTTCCTTGACTTTCTGAACATGGAATCTCCTTAATTTACTCGTTCAACTCCAACAACATTTTTCAAATCCACTAGACTTTAGACATGGCAACATCAACCTCTAACATTTCTTGACTTCTTCAACCCTTAAACTTACTTTTACTAAATCCTCTGTCAATAAATCTTCGATTAGATTCGGCCAATGATCACAACAATCATGGATCAGAATCTCGACAAGTTCCCTTTACTTTCCTACGTCATGTTAGGTTTGAATCAGTCTTAGTTTGTTTTGAATTAGTTCATGATTTACCGGAATAAGTGAGAAGTAGTATTAGTTGAGTCGTTGTTTTAGTTTTCCTATTCTTAAGTTTTAGTTTCAATAAGTTTCTCATTCTCTGTTGCGGTTTGGTTGTATTAGTTGAGTCGTTGTTTTAGTTTTCCTATTCTTAAGTTTTAGTTTCAATAAGTTTCTCATTCTCTGTTGCGGTTTGGTTATTTAAGCTTTGAAAGCTTCATTAATAAAGTATAGTTTGGTTATTTAAGCTTTGAAAGCTTCATTAATAAAGTATCCAAGTATTTTCACTTCTGTTAGTGTTGATAGACTCTGAGACAAACAAATTTGGTATCAGAAACAAGGTTAAGAAAAACACTAGTGAGAAAGAGTGAAAAACAAAGGTGAGTGACTAAAGAGATATGGGAGACTCAAGCAAATTTGCTCAGCCAAGCATATCAAGGTTTGACGGTGACTACGATCATTGGAGTCTCCTCATGGAGAACTTGCTAAGATCGAAAGAGTACTGGAGTGTAGTAAGAGATGGGTTTGTTGAAGCAGCGTTGTCCGATGAACAAAGGAAGACGCTAAGTGAAGCAAGACTGAAGGAACTCAAAGCAAAGAACTATCTCTTCAGTGCAATCGATAAAACAATTCTCAAAACGATCACACTGAAAGATACTTCTAAGCAACTATGGGATTCAATGAAAATCAAGTATCCAAGGAAACTCAAGAGTGAGACGTGCTCAACTGCAGACATTGAGAAGAAATTTTGAATTATTGGAGATGAAGAATGGAGAATCCGTTACAGATTATTTTTCAAGAGTCATGGTGGTGGCTAATGATATGAGAACTGTGGAGAAGACATGTCAGATGTTAAGATAGTGGAGAAGATCTTGCGCACGTTAACAGAGAGCTTCAATTACATTGTCTGTTCGATTGAGGAGTCGAAAGATATTGACACTCTCTCAGTTGATGCGTTGCAGAGCTCATTACTAGTACATGAGCAGAAAATGAGAAAACCCAGCAATGGTGGAGAAGACCAAGTGCTAAAGGTTACGTACAATGACGGAAACGGTAGAGAAAGAGGAAGAACGAGTCAAGGAAGAGGAAGAGGTAGAGGAGGAAGAGCTTTTAACAAAGCTACAATTGAGTGCTTTAAATGCCATAGACTTTGACACTTTCAATACGAATGTCCAAGCTGGGATGGAAAAATCAATTATGCAGAGGTAGATGGTGAAGATGAGGATGTGTTACTCATGGCTTTTACAGAAGATACTCATGAAAGGGAAGCTTGGTTCATAGACTCAGGTTGTAGTAATACATATGTGTGGAAATAAAATGTGGTTTTCCACATTTGATGATGGATTTCGCCATTCTGTGAGGCTAGGAAACAACCTGAATTAAGAGTGATGGGAAAAGGAGATGTGAGCTTACAATTTGAAGGAGGGACTCACACTGTTAGCAATGTTTATTATGTTTCAGACTTACGTAGCAATCTACTCAGCATTGGACAACTTATTGAGAAAGGGTGTGAAGTGTTAATAAAACATGATGTTTTTAAGCTGTTTCATCCAAGAGTAGGATTGATTATGCAATCTCTAATGACTTCAAACAGATTGTTTAAAGTCATGGCAATCATGAACAGATCGGATGCAGTATCGAAATGCTTACAGACCACATCTTTAGATGAACTCCAACTTTGGCATCGTAGGTATGGTCATCTCAATTACAAGGGTTTGAGAACTTTGAAATATCAGAATATGGTGAAAGGGATTCCACACTTGAAAAATGGAGGAGAAGATGCAGCATGTGTGAGTTGTTTAACTGGGAAACAACATAGAGAACCTATTCCAAAGAAAAGCCTATGGCGCTCAACAAGGAGACTACAACTAGTACATTCTGATATTTGTGGTTCGATATCTCGAACGTCTAACACCAGCAAAAGGTATATCCTCAATTTTATCGATGATTACAGCAGGAAGATATGGGTTTATTTTTTGTCAAACAAGTCTGACACATTTGCTATGTTCACAAGATCCAAAAACCAAGTTGAAAGAGAGAGTGGAGAAACCTTGGTTTGTTTGAGAACTGACAGAGGAGGTGAATTCCTGTCTAATGAATTTAAGTTGTTTTGCGAAGAAATAGGAATAAGCAGACAACTTACAACAGCATTCACACCGCAACAGAATGGAGTTGCAGAACGTAAAAATCGTACAATCATGAACATGGTGCGGTGTATCTTGAAAGACAAAGTGGTTCCTAAGAAATTCTGGTCAGAAGCAACAAGATGGGCAGTACATGTTTTGAACAGAAGTCCTACCTATATTTTAAAGAAAAAAACTCCAGAAGAAATGTGGAGCAATATGAAGCCAACGGTAGACTACTTCAGAATATTTGGATGCTTAGCACACATTTGAAGCCAACGGTAGACTACTTCAGAATATTTGGATGCTTAGCACACATTCACATAGATCAGAGAAAAACAAAGTTAGATGATAAGAGTGTTGATTGTGTGCTAATCGGAGTAAGTCAAGAATCAAAAGAATATCGACTTTACAATCCAATCACTGAAAAAGTTGTAATAATTAGAGATGTAGTGTTCGAAGAAGACAAGGGTTGGAACTGGGAGAAAAAAAAGTGAAACAAATGAAGAACAATTGATATGGGAAGAGAATGAAGAACCAGAATCATTACAAACGAAGCAGAGCCAATGGAACCGCTACAACCAAATAATGAAAATGAAGAACCAGAATCATTACAAACGAAGCAGAGCCAATGGAACCGCTACAACCAAATAATGAATCAGAGCCAACACAACCACCACAAAACGAAATGCAAGATGCACCGTCAAATAAAAATGAATTACATGCTGAGATGCGTAGAGTACGTAGGCCACCTGGTTACTTGCAAGATTACACAACAGGAGAAGAACTGTCTGAAGAAGAAGAGGAAGAAGCAACAAATATGGTCATGTTTGCTTCTCTTGATGATCTAGTTACATTTGAAGAAGTAGAAGGAGATGAGAAATGGGTAAAGGCTATGGAGTCTGAACTGGAATCAATAGAAAAAAACATGACATGGCAGCTCAAAGAACTACCTAAGGGAGCAAAGAAGATTGGTGTAAAATGGGTTTACAAGACGAAGCTTAACGAAAAAAGGGAAGTAGATAAACACAAAGAAAGACTTGTAGCCAAGGGTTATGCACAACAAGTAGGTGTTGACTATAATGAAGTCTTCGCTCCAGTAGCTCGTTGGGATACTATTCGCATGATAATAGCATTGGCAGCACATAAAAACTGGTATGTTTTTCAACTTGATGTAAAAAGCGCATTCTGCATGGAGAGCTCTCTGAAGACGTTTATGTCGATCAGCCACAAGGATACATCAAAAAAGGAGAGGAACATAAAGTATAAAAGCTATGTACGGTTTAAAACAAGCACCTCGGGCATGGTATAGCAGAATTGAAGAAAGTAAGGATTTCAACGCTGCTCCCACGGAACAACATATGCAGGCAGCAAAAAGAGTACTTCGAGTATCTTAAACGGGTACTCTAATCTTTTAAGACCCGAAAGAACCAAAACCCGAAAAACCCGAACCGAACCCGAACCGAATACCCGAACGCCCATGCCTAGTGATTATGCTGGAGATACAGATGATAGGAGGAGTACAAGTGGTTACGCATTTCTCTTAAGCGGAGCAGCAGTGGCATGGGCATCTAAGAAGCAACCTGTAGTTACACTGTCAACAACAGAGGCAGAATTTGTGGCAGGAGCATTTTGTGCGTGTCAATGTGTGTGGATGAGAAGAATTCTAGAGGTATTTGAATTTGAGCAGACAACAGTACTATGATATTGTGTGATAACAGTTCTACTATCAAGCTGTCCAAGAACCCAGTACTTCACGGTCGAAGCAAGCATATTGATGTTAGATTTCATTTCTTAAGAGATCTCACAAAGGAGGGAGTTGTTCAGTTCGTACATTGCGGAACAAACGATCAGGTGGCAGACATTTTGACTAAGCCTCTAAGGCTTGAAATCTTTGTCAGACTAAGGGAGAAGCTTGGAGTTTGTGAACGAGTAAGCTGAATGCTAATGCTTTCAGCTTAGGAGAGGCACTATTAGGTTTGAATCAGTCTTAGTTTGTTTTGAATTAGTTCCTGATTTACTGGAATAAGTGAGAAGTAGTATTAGTTGAGTCGTTGTTTTAGTTGTCCTATTCTTAAGTTTTAGTTTCAGTAAGTTTTTCATTCTCTGTTGCAGTTTGGTTATTTAAGCTTTGAAAGCTTCATAAATAAAGTATCGAAGTATTTTCACTTCTGTTAGTGTTGATAGACTCTGAGACTAACACGTCCTTCACCCAGGGCCGGTCCGGCTAAACCGTAGGCCTAATACGGAGAAAAATTATAGGCCCCCAATAGTGTTTTGAAAAAAAAAAAATTACCATTTTTTATATAGAAAACATGCAGAAAACTATTTTTTTGAAAAAAAAAAAATTACCATTTTTTATATAGAAAACATGCAGAAAACTATTTCTGCTTGACCAAGAAAAAAAAATAGAAAATATATCTATGTTTAATAAAAATCGAAAAGCTTGTAAAATATAGGAAAAAAAAGAGAGGTAAAAGGTAAAATAAGAATGAAAAAAAGAAGGTATGATACGGAAAGTTAAAAGGATAGTGGTGTAATGAATATATAATATCAGATTCTTTCCAAAAAAGAATATATGAAATCAATGTATTTAGTAATAAGTTTTTTTTAGAGTGGGGCCCCTAGGAAAGCTGGGCCCCATATGGATGTATCATTTCAATTGCTGTAGGGCCGGCTCTGCCTTCACCAATCCAACTCCAATCTCCACGTGCCGCCGTCTCTAGCCGCTCAACAAAATTTCCTCCCTTCTTTTCATCTCCTCCTTGATTCAAACCTAAAAACTTTTCAAAAATAGATTACCCTTTTGTTGACTGTAATGTGTAGGATTAGATAGTGAAGCTGCACCGTTGATGGATAGTGAACTTTGATATGTGTCAACTATGTGAACTGAATACTGTCATATCGTTCAGCGTTCAGGGTTTGAACCCAAATGGATCAGAATGATGTACATAAACACAGTGGCAGATCCAGAAAAATATTTTAATGGGGTGAAAGAAGAAATTTGTTTAGAAACATTGGGGTCATATAAACAAATAACTAAAGGGTTTGAATTGCAAAAAAAATAAAAAAATAATAATAACTAAAGGAAGCATGAAATATTCTTAAAATATGTAAAGGAATTTATATATATATTTTTTTTCAATGGGGTCATTACATCCGCCCCTGCATAAACAGCACAAGAAATATACTTAACTGCCACCCAAATATCAAAACATCAACAAGAAAGAAATTATGATGGGTTTACATAGTGATGTACACATATGGAATTTACAAGACAGAATAATAGAACAAATTTTTGCAAGTATTTTTTTTTTTTAGATTTGGAGACATCTATATCAAAATGTAAAGCCAAATTATCATAGGCTTGGCAAAGTCCATTCACATCATTAAAGTATTATCTCCAGATATTTCATGGTCTCTTCTTCTTTGTAAACATGTTGCAACAAACATAGATAATATTAGTACCTCTCAAGATGAAGCTGCACATTTGCAACAAACATAGATAATATTAGTACCTCTCAAGATGAAGCTGCACATATCACATATTATTACATGATCTGATTTGACCATCTAGAAAATCAAAGAGACAAACATAGGTGAGAGACGTTGAGCAGATAGAATATGAAGATATGATTCATTATTTCCATTAATAGACTAACGTGCACAAAGGAAAACAAAATAAAAAAAAACAAACAAGATAGTTATGATATATTTTGGATTACCTGAAGACTACACATTTTCAAAGTGAGATGCTTTGTTCCTGCTGGGTATCAGAGGCAGGGCAAAGCAGAGGTTTCTTGAGTGGTCCTTCACATAACCTACAAAAGAAATAAGTATAGTGATCAATCCTAACAAAGAAAAATATTTATGAGTTATGTATAGTTTCATGTTTAATGCTTACATGCCGTCGGTTTTAGTTTCTCTGGACCTCTTCACAACTGTGTTAACACTTTCTCCGCTGTGTTCGGTCTTAATAACCAAATTGTCTTCAATTGTTTCAAAAGAAGAGGAAAGTGTGGTTGGATTACCAAGTGGGTTCTCCGGAGATGAACATTCCTCTAACAATCGTATACCCCATCCTTTTAATTTGAAAGTAAATTCAGGGTCGTATGGATCCATCAATCTCTTTCTAATTTGAATCTTCATGTCCACGTGATCATAGTTCAGTAGAGCAAGAGGAGCGTTATCTATGTTTAGAGGGACACGACAGTCCAATATAAGCAGAATATTCTTCTTCTTCCGTGCCATGAAGAATTGTGGCTGACCAAATGTATCAAAGCTATTCCCAAACCTGTCCTTGAATCGACAATTTACACGAATATATACCCGATAGAAGTTAATTGAGGGTAAAGAGTCAAAAAGAACCACAGCGCAAGCCTTGAAATTGAAGAACTGTTGAGAGTGAAAGGTTTGTAGAAGAGGGACATTGGTAAAAGAGATATCAGTAGTTTGGTGGATGAAATAGGAAGGTATTTTTTCACCTGACAATATCATGCTCTTACAAACAATTGATCGGTTGAAAAGGAAGGCTTCTGGATCCAAGTTGAGGAGCTTGAACTGGAAATAATGTTTTAGGGAATCAGAATAGAAAGCCTCGTCAAGGACTGGACACTTAGGGTGAACCTTGTCTGTTGCCATTGCCACCTCACTTGGAGTACCATTCCAACTAGCTTCAGTCAATGACCCGCAGTCCGAAAAGTCGGCAGCAAGACGGTCCAGTTTGTAAATGTTTAGGGACACACTTACTAAATTGTTGCACTTCTTCATATTACACGAATATATACGCGATAGTACATATCTGGGGGCAAAGAGTCGAAAATAACCACTGCGCAAGCCTTGAATCTGAAGAACTGTTGAGAGAGACGGGTTTGTAGTAGAGGGACATTGGTAAAAGAGAATTCAGTAGTTTGGTGGGTGAAATATGAAGGTATTTCTTCACCTGAAAATGTCATGCCGTTACACACAATTGATCGGTTGTTAAGGATAGCTTCTGGATCCAAGTTATGGAACCTGAACTCGAACAAACGTTTTGGGGGATCAGAATAGAAAGCCTCGTCAAGGACTGGAAACTTAGAGTGAACTTTTTCTGTCGCCATTGCCATTTCACTTGGAGTACCATTCCAACTAGCTTCAGTCAATGACACGCAGTCCGAAAAGTCAGCAACAAGACTGTTCAGTTTGTAAACGTTTAGGGACACACTTACTAAGCCGTTGCACTTCTCCATATCTATTTTTCTGAGCTTTGTGAATTTCTCTATCCACCAAGGGACCTCTTTTATCCCTGATCGTGCTAGATGAAGTTCTACAATGTTGGTTGACATATTAGGAAAAGTCGTCAACCGTTACACGAATATATACGCGATAGTACATATCTGGGGGCAAAGAGTCGAAAATAACCACTGCGCAAGCCTTGAATCTGAAGAACTGTTGAGAGAGACGGGTTTGTAGTAGAGGGACATTGGTAAAAGAGAATTCAGTAGTTTGGTGGGTGAAATATGAAGGTATTTCTTCACCTGAAAATGTCATGCCGTTACACACAATTGATCGGTTGTTAAGGATAGCTTCTGGATCCAAGTTATGGAACCTGAACTCGAACAAACGTTTTGGGGGATCAGAATAGAAAGCCTCGTCAAGGACTGGAAACTTAGAGTGAACTTTTTCTGTCGCCATTGCCATTTCACTTGGAGTACCATTCCAACTAGCTTCAGTCAATGACACGCAGTCCGAAAAGTCAGCAACAAGACTGTTCAGTTTGTAAACGTTTAGGGACACACTTACTAAGCCGTTGCACTTCTCCATATCTATTTTTCTGAGCTTTGTGAATTTCTCTATCCACCAAGGGACCTCTTTTATCCCTGATCGTGCTAGATGAAGTTCTACAATGTTGGTTGACATATTAGGAAAAGTCGTCATAAACGTTTAGGGACACACTTACTAAGCCGTTGCACTTCTCCATATCTATTTTTCTGAGCTTTGTGAATTTCTCTATCCACCAAGGGACCTCTTTTATCCCTGATCGTGCTAGATGAAGTTCTACAATGTTGGTTGACATATTAGGAAAAGTCGTCAACCGTTAGGAAAAGTCGTCAACCGGGAGCATCCACTCAGATGAAGGTCATAGAGATGTAGAAAGTTGACTCCGGTGGGAAGAGTCTCCAGATTTATGCAACTTACAATAAACAAATGGTTTAGGTTCGTAAAACATTTGATAGAGGAAGGAAGCTCCACCAACGTCGGGATATCCGAGAGATACAATGACTGTAAAGAGTGAGGCAGCATGGCCATGAGAGGTGTAAGCGGCTGAACAGAGATGTTAAATGATATTGTTTGTCAGTTCACAATTCCTTTTTATGTTAAAAGAAGAACCCAAAACAATATTTCCTAAAAAAAGGTTAGTAGAAGCTTTTGGAATAAAATGTAAGGCTTAGAAAATACCTCCACTCTTTTCCAAAATTTCCCAGTCCCCATCGAAAGAAAAACAAGATTCTTCATAAGATGCATATTAGAGGGTAATTCTTGAATACTTGTTTTCTCCAAAACAAACATCGACATATTGGTTGAGATATCAGGAAAAATATTCAATCTTGAGCATCCTTCAAGGACAAGCTTATCAAGAGATTGGAGATTGATTCCATTGGGAAGAGTCTCCAAACTACTACATCTCGACATGATTAACTCCTCCAATTTATTGAGATGTCGAATAGAGGAAGGAAGTTCCACTATACTTGAGCAATCACTAAGATTAAGTTTCTCCAAATTGGTGGCCATTGAAAGATCTGGAATTTCTTTCAAATGCATAGATTTTTGCAAATCTATTTCCTTGAGCCCATTAAGCCTCTGAGGTATAAATATACACATCACTTAAATGAATCATATAAGAAGTAGAATAAGGATTCTTTTCCGGTAATAATATACTTACTTGAACTCCTTCCCAAAGCCTCTCAAGTTTGCTCCCTCGCATTTGTAGTTTAACAAGATTTTCAGGACAAAAATTAGAAGGCATATACCCTCTTGGATATGCATCTAACCTCAACAATTTAAGTTTATTGGGTAAATCGTCAAAACCTTCTGGTAGTAAATCGTCAAAACCTTCTGGTAAATGCCATCTCACCTCTTCCTCTTGGTACCACTTCTTACTGTAAATATTTAGGAAAAGAAGATTTCGCATACTTTTGAAGGCACTCTTATGTAGACGCAGTTCATTAATCCCATCTATATCCAAAGATATGCCTAAAACCTTCTTGGTACCCTGCCATTATAATTTCTCAAATCACATGACTTTAGTCTTATAGAATGAGGTATATGAAAAGAACACAACAAAACTTACAGTGTTATCTTCTAGCATATCACATATATCCTCTGAGTCCACACAGAATTCCCTTTCTCCGGGTTCATTGGATTGTGCGCGCACGATTTCCTTACCCATTTCTTGTAGCAAAGAGTGCATCTCAACATAACCATCCTTTACATGTACGAGAGATTTATCAACAAGGTTCGTTAACCCGATATTAATGTCCAAGCCGCTGTCTGCTAGTAGCGACTTGATGTTGCTAACTTTTTCACGATTGAACAGACATGCAATATGACGAAAGCTGACTTTTAGAATCTTCTCAATTTTTCCATCCAAATCATTTCGAAGCCTCGGCAACATATCCATCAAATCCTTTTTGTCTCTACCCCTTAAATATGAGCCGAGAACCTTCAGACCCAAAGGAAGTTTACCAGCACACAATGCAACTTCATAAGCAAACTCCATTAAATCGTCTGGTGGAAACCTTTTTCCGAAAGCAAATGTACAGAACATCTCAAGAGCAAGCTCCGTAGATGGGAGGCATACCTCATAAACATGATCAATTCCATGTGCCCTCAGAAAATGTTTATCTTTTGTAATCACAATGATTCTGCTTCCACATCCAAACCACTGAGTTTGATTGACCAAAGTATCTAGCACCACTTGATCATCCACATCATCAATAAAAATAAGAACTTTGTGGTGTTTTAGCCTCTCTTCTACTGCACCTAAACAACTTATTATGATGTCTTTCTTGTCTAAAATTTCAGACAAGAATCTTCTAAGCAAGTGCAGTTTCATGTTTTTCAGACAAGAATCTTCTAAGCAAGTGCAGTTTCATGTTATAGTCGTCTGGGTTGGAAGTTTTATAAATATCCATACTCTGAGATACAAAACCTCTGTCTATAAAAATACTTCCTTGGAACTGACGACATAGTCGATTGTACAAAACTCTTGCAATAGAAGTCTTTCCAATTCCTGAGGATCCCCAGATCCCAACCATCCTCACTTCCTCGAATTCCAGATGCAATAATTCACTCATCTTTGAAATATGGTCGTCCATTCCGACCAAGTCCTCCAAATCTTTAGAAGGAGTTAAGTTTAGTTTGGCCAAGACATCATTGACAATTGCTTCAATCATTTTTGCTTCATCAGGCCTAAACAAGATGAAAAATAATATTAATACACACAAATGAAAGAACAAAGTTACAATTTTTAACAAGTTAATGTAACGGATATGGAATCTATGATCTCCATAACTCAAGCAATCATAATTATAAGGAAATCCCAGGATCTTATCATAGCAGTTTACATAATATCATAATATTCACTGTTTCTAACAACGGAAAAATGTAAAAAAAAAAAAAAATCCTCAACTTTCACAAAAAGGCAGATTAAATCGGAAAAATGTAAAAAAAAAAAAAAATCCTCAACTTTCACAAAAAGGCAGATTAAATCACAAATATCATGTAATCCATTTAAATCTATAATTTCTATGTTGACCGCCTTTTAAATTATGAACTTTCGTTGACTTTACCAAAAAATATCGTTAAAAAATTTAACAGACCGTTATTGTGTCGGTCAAAAAAATCCTCAACTTTCAAAATATGCCGCGCACAAACTATTATGTACCCAATTTAAATCTCAAAAATTTGAAAATATGTCAATTAAAACAAGAACTACCACTTACAAGGCGTGCCTAGGCTATATCAAACTTTGTTTGTAGGGCATCAAAATTTTTAGACATTTTTATATAATTTATTAACCTTATTAATTTTGTAAAATCAGTTTGTTGTGTCTAATTGATTGTGTTTCAGTATCTTTTTAAATTAAAAGACGTGTATCTCTTTTAAAATTTACGATCGATTTACTTTTAAAATTTAATAAGTTAAACTGAACTTGTATACATTTTCAATTTAATCATTTAGTAACAATCGGTGAAATATGGTCGTTGACATTCAATCACTACTAGAAAAATGAGTTATTGTTACGAAATTTGTTACGTATATTTTTCGTTACAAATTTTGTGACATTTTAGATACAAAAACGTGACTAATTTTTTATGTCACAAATTTGTAACTATTCTTAAAAATAGTCTGAGATTAAAAGTGTCCAATTTGGAAAGTTGGCGATTTTTTATACAGTTTTCCCTTTGGGTTTCTCACTATTATTGGTATGAAATAATTGTGGTACCTTTAGAATTTACCATGATGAGTATTTGATACATTTTTAGTTTTTGGACTTTATGTTCAGTTTTATAAATAATTTTTTTGATATAGTTTTAGATGTTTTGATTTGTTTAGTGATTTTTATTTTTTATAAACCGAACCGAGAAATTTATAAACCAAACCAAATTGAACTGAATTTTATTCAGTTGAATTTGGTAGCAAATGTAATTTCCGAACAAACCAATAAACCGATTAAACGAATCGAATAAGTCAATAAACCGAACATACCAAACCTTTAGGCCTAGTTGTCATCATTTAATCACTCTCATAAACTATATTTATTATAATTAAAAATAAATTATAAACCATTTTAAATCATAGATAAATATAATTTAAATTTATTTTTACGTTTATCTAAAATTAATATTTATCTACAATTAATATTTATTTAGTAAAAAATATATTGTTACTAAAACAAATATTTAAAGTTATAAGGTTAAAAAAATATTTTTAGATAAGAGTATTTATAGATAAATTCTTCTTTTTAAATGATTTTATTTCTAATATATTTATATTTTAAATATTAATAATTAATATTTATATTTACTTTATTATTGTATAATAATTTTAAGAATATTTTTTATCTAATATTTTTGATATTTTATTATAATATTTTAATTATTAATAAACTTGGTGGGGGAAAACAGTTAGTATTAACTTAAATACCAAGATTTGAGAGAAGTTTTGTAGTTTTTCCAATTAAATAGATAATATCATTGACCAAAAAAAAGTTAACGGTCAACGATTTTTCTTTACTTTTGTTGTTTTTTTTATGGCTCTCTTAGCTTTGTTTTGTTTTGTTTTATTTATTTTTTGTTTTTGATTTTTTGCATTTGGCTGTGATATTTGACAAAAAATTAGAGAATGTTCCCTTCGTTACTTGCTAATTTGCTAATGGTGTTATATTGGTTTCCAACAAAGTCATCAGGCTCAGTGATCTTCTTTCTTGTAATGGCCAGCCATCTCTTAGCTCTTTCTGTAGGATCGATAAAATCGGATTTGAAAAACGATTAAATAAATCAATGAGAAACAAATCAAAAATCGAGTTATATATAAATCAATGATTTCGAAAACTCAAAACAAAGATCTGGAGTCGGCTATTAACCAATCGAGTTATATATAAATCAATGATTTCGAAAACTCAAAACAAAGATCTGGAGTCGGCTATTAACCTCCTCTTAAATCGAGTTATATATAAATCAATGATTTCGAAAACTCAAAACAAAGATCTGGAGTCGGCTATTAACCTCCTCTTAACTGAATAAATAGCCCGTATGTGAGACGGTAATGTAGCATTTTTCAGTCCTAGGGTACAACCAGATTAGACTGTGTTTGCTCACTCAAAACACAGAATCTACGAACACTAAATTCTACGTATACTCAGAAGTATCTTACCGTTTCTGAAAGAGAGAAACCGGTGTAGTGAAGAACTGTAGGAACAAATAAAAAGATGAAAGAACAAGAGAGATGAGATTGAGTTTTTGTGAAGGAGAGAGAGCTCGAGATTGTTTTGTGTGGTGTTCGTGACTTCGAGACTTTTCTCGAAGTGAGGATGGCTTATATATATATAAGGGATGGAGTGTGCTACAAGTAACCTAGACCAAGCTTCACTACCAACCCAATGAGACCAAGTCTCACACCACCAGCCACGACCGAGTAACTTGCAAAAGCCAAGACAAAGTCTTGTTGACTCGGCACAAGGAGGACTCGAGATGAAGTCGAAGCTATTTTTAGCTTCTCGACTTTGTTCTTCTCCCAAACAAAACCGCAACATCATTAGCACTTTGATTCGGTTTGATTTAATTCAATTTTAATCTGGTTTAACATTTTAAAACCATGATTAACTCTCTATGGACTTGAATATTGTTAAGCCCATTTCTCATTCAAACTTTCATAAATTTATAAGTCCAAATGCTTATTAAATTTTTGATCCAACAGTGCCCCACATGAATAGAAATGATTCTTAGAAAAAGAAGACTAAAAGACATGGAGGATTGAAAGCTAGAGATAATATGATATATATATATATATCTCCTGAGTATATTCGAAAAAATAACTGTGTCTGACTTGGTAGTATGTTTCATCTTTGAACCAGTCAATTTTAATATCTGTCGGATTTACTTGGCCGAATAGTAAACATGATGTCTTGAACCACCCAGATTTTTATGTAAACCTAGACAACAGATACAATGCAGTTAATTTCTCTAGAATTATGTTCTCTAGGTGGGTTCATTTTGGCCTTGAACTTCCCTGGTTTATCGTGAGTGAAATTAGAGAATATAGCCATATTCTTCATTATCCTAGAAACGACCTTTATTTCACACTCACTAGGTGATTCTCTGTTGTCATTCTTTACAGAAGTATTCTGTTGTACTCCACTATTTGAATGCTCAGAATCATTAAAAACCAATGTTTATCCTTAGTATTTACAGAAAGC
>CM071718.1:14210532-14230675 GCA_036630335.1 Physaria fendleri | reverse complement strand
GCCGACAAACTTAATGAGCAAATCTCAATCAATCGGTTCGGATGATAATGATCAGTTCACTTTGTACTTTCTCACCTCTTATTATGTCTCTATCGACTACATTAAACAGTTAATAGTTTGTCTACATATTTTTCATAAGAAATTGAAGTTTGAATTTATAATTTACATTAAACAGTTAATAGTTTGTCTACATATTTTTCATAAGAAATTGAAGTTTGAATTTATAATTTGCAAACAAAAAAAAAAGCTTTAATTTGTCCATATATATAGTTATTTGAAGGGATAGGAAAAATAAAGTTTTAGTTTGTTTTTGATAGTTTTGGATTCTGTAATTTAGGGTTACAAATTTTAGAAATCACTACAAGAATCACTACATTTTTGGTCGGTATTCGCGTTTACCGACCAAACAGCGATTAAAATCGTCGGTCGATTATATACGGTCAGTAAATCGGTTTTGGTCGCTATTTAGTTAGTTTTTCGCGACTAAAAAACGACAAAAATCGTTATCGACCAAAAACCCGACCAAACCAGTTTTGATATTATCGTGATCGCTATTTAGTGACCAATTACCGATCAACTATCGGAAATTAAATTAGTCGGTTTTTAATCGCTAAATGAACGGCTGAAAATTAAATTAGTCGGTTTTTAATCGCTAAATGAACGGCTGAAAACCGGTCGGTTTTTCGTCATGTTTTTGTAGTGAATTATCGGCATTATCTTATTTGAGTACTACATTTTAAACATAAACAATAAAAGACCAATTATGATAAAACAAAAAGTATGAAAAAAGTATTATTCAATTTTCAAACACTAAAATATAATTTAGAAAACTCTCTATAATGCTTTTTAATTAGTTTATAAGTTGCTTTGTTTCAGATACTTCTCCTCCCCATTCTCTTATCCTATCCTCAGCCATTGCAGCCTATATACATCACAACAACAACACATACACTTCCATTACAACATTAACAACTCAAGAGTTTTAAGACAACATATCCATTAACTAACCTCTGTGTCCCAATTTGTTTTGCAGATCATCCATGTCAAGACTATTGTCTGAACCACAGTTCCTGTCAACATTCCGCACCAAATTCCCTAACACATCAAAGATCTTTTGGGTTAGTTATTATTTATTACATAATGATTATTTTAGGTTTCGTTAATTACCATAACACCAAAGTTAAGCTTGTATCCTAATAATAGACCAAATGGTATTCCAAAGATGTAATAACATGCGATGTTAACGTATGCCACCACAGCTTGCCATCCAGCTCCCACAGCCACACCTGTATGTTCCAGTTTATTATCATAAAGCCAAATGTATTACAAGAAAAACCCGAATTTTCGTCCAATTTTCTGATTAAAATTATGCACGAAAAAAATTCAGTAAATTTTCCATCCAAATTCGAAAGAGTTGACAGAAAATTAGTATTCAGAAATTGGACAGAAATTGAATCCGAACCAATACAATTTAATGGAATGATGAACCAAATCTAAACCGAACTAATATCGAGAAACCAAACCAAATTGATTCAAAACAAACCTAAATGATCAAAAGCCATCAAAATTAAGAAACTTAATTAATATACCAGAGATAAATCTAATTATTAAATATCATCAAAACTTATGTAAACCAAAAGAAACTAAAAATCAAGATTACAAAAATCATTAAAAATAATAACTTAAACCAGACACAAACTAAATTAATTTTGATTTTAGTTCAAATATATTTTCTATAATAACTTAAACCAGACACAAACTAAATTAATTTTGATTTTAGTTCAAATATATTTTCTCTACAAATCAAAATTTCGAAAAACCAAATACCCATATTTAAATTAAACTATAAAATAAAACTTAATTCTAAAGACCAATTTTGAAACAAAAATTGAACTATAAACATTTATTTTTTGCAATAATTAATGAATAAATTGATTACCTGACAAGACAGGTTGAACATTGTTGATAACAATTGAGATTGCAAGTATAGGTGTGAGTTCTTTAACAAGAATGATAACTTCTTGGTCTTTCACAAACAGAGATGGATATTGATCTCTAAAGATCAGTAGAATCATTGATACAATGAATCCAATCAGAGTTGATGTTATCACTGCCACTAGTAGTGAGAATTTAGCTGTCCTTGGATGGTTGATGTTATCACTGCCACTAGTAGTGAGAATTTAGCTGTCCTTGGATGGTTTGCTCCTAGTTCATTAGACACTCTTACACTACACCATTTTTGAGATTTTTTTTTTTTTTGAGTTAATTATAAAAAATTGTTAGATATATTATTACCAAAGTGATGTTTAGACAAAGACTTTTGTATGTGTTTGTTTACCTTACTGCGGTGTTCATCCCAATAGCAATCATGGCTGTCCATCCCAAAATATTCATGCTACAATATTTTTTTTAATATAATTACAAGACCAAGAAAAACAAAAGTCAAGAGGTAGTGGTGGATCCAAAATCATGTAAAATATTACTATAAAACATAGTGTGAATAACATATGTCATATCTATAGTGTACACCAAAGTCAAATTGTTAACTAATACTATATTCCTTTTAACTTTGTTATGCATAAAAAATAGCTATCAGGATTGAACAAATGTAAAGCTAAAATCAAGCATCAAATGTATGTCTTTTTGTTCACGTGAATACATAATTTATTTATTTGTATCTAACCAAAAAAACAATATGTGTTTCTATGAAAAATATTAGTATATTAAACAAGAAACCATATTATTGACAAAAAGGCACATGTGATAGTCAATTTTTAGATTTATTTTAGTCCTTTTAAATGTATTTTTTTAATAACTATGTGACAAAATTTTACATGTTGAAGAAAAAAAAACAAATGAATAAAATATCACAAAAACGATAATATTAATGCAGCAAATTATTTTAACTTAGCTACTAGTTATGGTTTCACTGCCCAAGAAACTATATAACGAATAGTTTTTTAGTTAACAACGAGACAACAATGACGACTAAACCTACTACTATGCACGTCGAAGTAGTGCTAATTCCTAGAGATTCTTGATGATAACTTTTAAAAATTAAGGAATCTCATAAACCTCCAATTAATTTTTAATTAAAGTAAATATATCAAAAAAAAAATTGCCTTTTCAGACCATTATTTTGGTCCGAAAAAAAGTTTTTCGATCAATTTCGGACCACCTATAACCCAATAACTATTTTAATCGGAAATTGATAGTAAATTCTAAATATTTTTTGTCGACTCGACAAAATTTTGTCGGAATCTAGTTGGAATTTTTTTTGGGTCATAAAATGGGTATTTTCTATTGTAATGTAAATGTATTTTGAGAAAAGTAAAAAAAAAAAATTACCAGATGGATAAGGCAGCTACGGAGATTTCAGCATTTTTCAAATATCCAGCAAATAATATGATTGCCATAAAATACCAAACCTCCAAGCTTCAAAAAAAAATTATTAATCAAATTAATAATAATTAAATGAATTCACATATTAAAAAAAAAAAAAAGAGAGAATATTCATTAAATGGGTCGGGTATATGGACTAACCAGAGCATAACAGCAGAAGCCAAAGACAATCTAACAAAACTCCACAAATTACGAAAAGCTTCCCAAGATAAACCAGACCAAGCCTCACCACAAGTGCCACTAAATATATACACAAGTTGAGTCACATCAATGAACCACCACGAGGCATTGAGCACAATGGCTAGACCCGGCATACCCCAGTGGAGCCTACCAACAACAAACCACGTGAGAGGCACATGTAAAACAAGTGCAACCGCGCCTACCAACAACAAACCACGTGAGAGGCACATGTAAAACAAGTGCAACCGCGGAAATCGCAGCCATGACCATGATTTTGCTTTGCGATTGTAAGAATTTCGCGGTTGGGAAGTTTATCGCGTAGGCGAAAATTTGAGGGATCATGTAGATTGAGAATATTCCGGCCGCGCTAGAGATCGCGGGCGTTTGGCCGATGAATGAGAGAATTGGGGCCGCGAAAATGTAGAGGAGGGAGAGGATAAGAGCGGTGGCGGTTAGGATGACCCATGATCGTTGTAAGTAAACGCCAAGCATTGATAGTTTACCCGCTCCAAACGCTTGTCCACAGAGCGTTTCTAACGCACTTCCCATTCCAAGCTGTTTGATAAAACATAACAAAACTTCTTGACATTTTTACATTTTTAAAAATAAAATAAAATAAACAAAATAGTTCATTTATTAATTTTTTTCAAACAAAATGGTTCATTTTAGAATTTAGTTTTTCTGTTTTATGAAGAGTTTTAGTTAAAAGACGCAATTGATTTTGAAGAAGTGTATGAATTTTGTAATTTAAATGTTATTGCACAAAATTTTAGATAATTTAACCGATTATAAATTAGTATTATATGATATAAATGACTTTAAACATTTTTTGTCGTAAAATTGATTTTAAACATTTATTTCATTAAAAATGCATAGAAAATAGAAAACTAACTATATCATGGAAAGAAAAAATTCTAAAATTCTTATAAAACAAAGAGTATTCAAACTAAAAACTGAATAATCACTAATATTTTTTGTGCATCTGTTTTTTCATTTAACTCAATGATTTGAACTAAGCTAATTAAATTATGTGAATTTTCAAAAGTATTTATCATTATTTAGATTATTTTCAACTACATTTATTTTTTAATTATAAATATTAAATTTCTGTTTTAAAATAATTTGATAAACCAAAGGAATAAAACATTTTGATGACTTTGACATATCCTAAACCTTGGATCCGAGTATATGAATTTTTCAGCCACATAAAATTTGCACAAAATAAAAACCACAAATATTAATAAAAATATGAATGTAATAATTTACCATAATACCAAACGAGAAGCCAGCAACGACGGAGTTTTCGACGGAGACGGCAGCGAGCATTATTTAGATTATTTTCAACTACATTTATTTTTTAATTATAAATATTAAATTTCTGTTTTAAAATAATTTGATAAACCAAAGGAATAAAACATTTTGATGACTTTGACATATCCTAAACCTTGGATCCGAGTATATGAATTTTTCAGCCACATAAAATTTGCACAAAATAAAAACCACAAATATTAATAAAAATATGAATGTAATAATTTACCATAATACCAAACGAGAAGCCAGCAACGACGGAGTTTTCGACGGAGACGGCAGCGAGAGCAATGGTACTGATATGTCCGGCGAAGACTTGAGTAACAGCACCAAGAGAATATTGATTCACTGATGTGAAAATGGCTGGTCCGGCTAAATACCATAGCTTTTTTGTCTCTTTGTTAAACTCTTTGATGAAACCACCTACGGTGGTGATCGGAGGAATATCGTCGGTGGTGGTTGAGAAAGATATCGTCGGTGGTGGTTGAGAAAGAAATGTCGGGATGTTCTTCCGCCGTAGAGAGGAGAGTCTCTGTTATGTTTTTGTCTTTAACCATTTTGAGAGAGATGGGGAGAGAATAGAGGAGGTCAAAGACTAAAGAGACCAAAGAGTTAGGATCTTGGGTTTAATCATTCATCAATTATATCGAAATATCCTTAACAAAGATGCTTTTTTTATTAAAAAAAAACAAATATATAATAAGTTCCATTTATGCCCATATTAGTTTTATAAATCTTATTAATTTGGCATTTAGTTTATAATTTGGTATGAAATATTTAATTTGGCCTTCTTATCTATACTCAAATTTTATCTTTGCAATTATTTTTTGTTATTTATTAGTTGTTTAATACCTTTTTCTAAATTATCAAGAATTAGATTGGCATAAAAACTCTTGACAAAAAAAAAAGATTGGCATAATAATTAAATAAGATGAACCCTAATCTTTACATTTTTGTAAATAAATGATTTTTCTAAAATCTAAATATATAAATATGTACTTTGTGTAAATAACTAAGAAATCAAAATATTTTAGTAACAAAAATATATGTTGACCATTTTTGCAGAATTTTTTAAACCGAGAATGATAAATAACAAATAATCATGTATTTATGGATATAATGTTATATTATTTTTATGAAAAAAAAAATAATAGTAATATTTATAAAATAAGCTATAAATATCTTACAAAAATAATTGAATACTATTTTTTTAGTTGATCCCTATCAACCATCTGGTTCCAGATAATTAAAGGAAAAATGAATAATCCAACAACTACCATTCAATATATTTATTACCATATGTAAAAATGATGGTTGTATTTTTTTTCACTAATAATTACCATATGTAAAAATGATGGTTGTATTTTTTTTCACTAATATCTGATTTTCTAACATTTTAAGTTGTTCCGTAATATTTAATTCTAAAATTATTTATTTTTATTTTTTTTGCAACTCAATTATTTAATATATATATATATTAATTATTTTTTGCAACTCAATTATTTAATATATATATATATTAATTATTTAATATATTTATAATTACAAATCCAACTAAATTGCAAACTAACTATGTCATATTTTATATTTTTTTTAAAAAATATTTAAATACAATAGTTCATAAGTTATTTAATACAATAAGTAATAATTAATTTTTTTTTTTGATTAACAAAAAAATAATAATTGATTAATATAAACATACAATATTTTTGTTTATTGTGTGAGATTTTTTCAGAATGGGAAAAGAAGTAGTATCATCACATCATAAAAAATGTGTTTTAGTAATATTATTACTTGAATATTTCATATTTAATATTCGTTAAAAATTATGTTAAATAATAATTTTTTCTTAATGGTCTGAATTTGTTCGGTCATTAAAAAATTAGGTGGTTGATACAATCAAACCAGAGAGTCAGCCACTCGAGAGTGAACACGTTTGTCGGCATGTTCGGCTTGACATTTATTTATTTTTTGTGAAAATGAATTTTAAAGATTTTTGTTTTCCAAATTTATATGTATACCAGGGATGAGTCCGGCTACGCGCGGGAAATGACCTGAGAGTGATTTTTTTTTTTTTTTTACTGCAATTTGTTATATGTTGAACATTTTTTTTTTTTTTTTTTACTGCAATTTGTTATATGTTGAACATACATACATTACATTCAATACATGTGTTTTAGTTGAATGTGTTTTAGTTTAATGTAGTTTTGTTTATGTACATTCAATATATATGTTTTAGTTTAATGTAGTTTAATGTTAACCTAGGTGTTAACATTGTAAGTCTCATGTTTGATAGTCATAGGCCCTGATTCAAACATGTGGATTTAAGCACGTGATTATCAAGCTAAAAGGAGACCAATTTGAACTCTACCTACTTAGAGAAAATCTTGGACAACAGATAGGATCATAGGACCTGCAGCTATGTTCTTGCTCTTTGTCCTTTTGTGATATTAAGGCTTAAGTGTAAGTTTGTCTAATCTAAGAATCTCTTGAAAGGTTTGTATCTTGGGCAGTTTTGGACAAGTAGATAAGAACCAAGCATAATCTCTATCTACATTCATGATTTCAGTTCAATGTCAAAAACGTAACTTTTAAGGCTAATTATAAAGAGATCTCTTAATAAGTCTAAGTACCTGAGTGTTTGCTTGATTAGCAAACTGTTAACACAAAAGCATCAGGAGTATACTTAAGGAGGTCATAAGCTTGGTTCAATTTGACAAATTGCTTCTCTGTCTTGGCTCAATTTTCGTTCGTTCAATCATGCATCAGCCAAGTGTGCTTTTATGAGCCAAGATTTGATGCATACGTCCAATAACCCATGATAAGTATCCATAACGATTTTGATGTTATTGTTGAATCAGTATGATGGTTTATGAATGAACGATGAGTAAAGAACTTTTTTATGGAGGTTTCTAGAGAAATGAAAAGTTCGGATAGGAAATATGAGAACGGTATAGTAGAAAGGGAAATAATGTTGAAGCCCGTTATAGTTTACAATGAAGTTTGCAAAACAACTGATAGAAGCAATCAAAGCATAAACAAATGAAGAACAAGATAAGGCTATAGTATTATCATCATCACTATTCAAATCTCAATCCTCAGCAGTCTTCACAATAGTATTTTTCATCAAACACAGATTTCAGCATCTTATCATACTCCTCTGGATCAAACTCATCATAGGTTAAAAATAATGTGTTTTGGGCTAAAAATGCATAAAGCTAGTGAACTAATAGAGCAATAGGTCCAGTGGGCCGTCAATGTTCAAATTCAATCTCAACTGACTCCCATGATGTTGTAAAATAATTACTTTACTTATTCCATAAAAAAAATTCACGACGATACATTAGTTAAAAAATAATTAAATTATAATGGTATATTTGTAAATATGATTCGTAAAAGTGATTCACGAGGATACATTAGTTATTTGATTTTCAAATAATAGATAATTATATACTGATATTATTAACAAAATATGAAAGCCTATATATTTTGGTCTACTTTGTCTTGGTCTACAGTCAAAATATAAATAAAAAGCAATAATAATATTGAGATTTTTTTTTATTATTCATTCTTTTTTAGACAACATATATAAAAAAAATGTTTATATAAAGACAATAAATGTTAATGTATTTAGACAACATATATAAAAAAAATGTTTATATAAAGACAATAAATGTTAATGTATATTCAAACTATTTTTCCCCAAAATATGATATTGACAAGATCTTTATGTTAAGAAAGTAAATAAGAGTTGACCAAAAAAGAAAAAGAAAGTAAATAAGATTGTTTGGTATTTATGTATAACATTCCAATTTCCAAGATTTAAACAGTTCTATAAATAGGCTTTATTCAAAATCTAAAACTTACATTACCATTATCTGTAGTAGATTAAAAAAGAACTGATCCAAAAAAAAGCTTGAAAAAAGAGAAGATGGGTTTCACAAAATTCTCGGTGGTTTGCTTTCTTGTAGTGATATTGGCTGTCTCGAATTCACCCCAAAACGCTATAGCAGCAGGTATTTTACTCTTTCGATTTATATGATATCAGAGCTTGAGTTTCTAATCGAGCAAAGTTTATGATCGAAATTGTACACATTCGTTAATACACATGTTCTATATGATCAAATTTTATGATCACATCGATTCACAAAACATAAGTTTCTACAATCTTAGCACATTCAACAACTAGTATTGAATTTCGAAAATTTTAAAAACAAATATGAAATTGATTTTGTGTATATATTATATAGGTGCAGAAATAAAAGGAAAGGAGGGCTTAGTATGTAGTTACCCATGTACGGCGTTGGATGATGGTCCTAGATGTTATAAGGGTTGTCTCTCTTCTGGGTTCACTCGAGGAGGATGTACACGCCCGAGTCCTTCTGAACCTTTAAGATGTTGTTGTTATTAATTTGACTCGAGGAGGATGTACACGCCCGAGTCCTTCTGAACCTTTAAGATGTTGTTGTTATTAATTTGAATTGAAATTCCTGTTTTCTATCTCGTAATAAAAATTTACCATGAAATAAAATCAATATTTATATCATATATTTTCTTATTCTAAATCGTTATGGTTATTTAGGATATATATTATATTCTTGATTTATTGAATTCCTTAAATACTTTTTTTTTTTGGAAACTAAATTTCTTAAATACTATATTCTTGATTTAATAGAAAATTAACATTTAACACTATTATAAATCTTAAAGGATAAATTTCTTAAAAATGTAACAAATTAACATCAGAAAATTAAAAATATATATATTTAAATTAATGTGATTTGACATATTTCAAAATTCATCATGATATATGTCGAATTCACGATAAACGAAATTATATTACAAAAATATGAAAAAACCAGTTTTAGTGGGGAAAAAATACTTTTTGGTCAAAATATGAATAAATAGCAATTATAATATTGAGATTTTTTTCTTTAATTAAAATAATTAGTCATAATCACACAACATATATAAAAAATTATATAAAACAATAAATTATTAAATAAAACAAAAAAAAAGGTAAGAAAGAAAGAAAGAAAAAAAACAACAAAAAGGTATTGAGATCTTTTTGAAAGTAAATAATACATTTTTAAATTTCAATTCAAATTTTTTTATGTTAATGCTTAGTCAAATAATATTTTACCCAAAATATGATATTGATAAATATGAATAGAATCTCTCTTCTTCTTTTTTTTGGCAGGGGAATAGAATCTCTATAATAAGAATCTAAGAAATAGTAATGATGGTTTACCAAAAAAAAAAGAGATAAGAATAATGAGATTGTTTGGCAAATATGTATATAATTCCAAGATTTACAGTTCTATAAATAGGGTTTAATCAGGATTAAAATTTGCATACATTTTTCTGCAATATTGATAATTGAACCTAGAAAAAAACTTGAAAAGAGAAGATAATAGGGTTTCACAAAACTCTTTATTACTTTTTTCCTTGTAGTCATACTGGGGTTTCACAAAACTCTTTATTACTTTTTTCCTTGTAGTCATACTGGCTATTTCGATGTCTCCCCAAAATATTATGGCATCAGGTATTTTACTCTTTGGAATTTTGAGAAAATTAAAAACAAATAAGTGATTTTAAAAACGTAATTTGGTATATTATAATTATATATATTATCTGTATGATTAATAGAAGTAGTAGTACACCATGAAAAATGTGTGTTTGGTAATGTTATTACTAAATAGAATATCTCGTATTTAAAACTAGTTAAATAATTTTTTCTTTATGGTCTGAATTTATTCGTTCATTAAAAAAATTTGGTGGTTGATACAATCAAACCAGAGACTTGTCCACTCGAAAGTGAACACGTGATCCGACATGTTCCTGTTTTTTTGTGAAATTGAAAAATGAATTTTTGAATTTATATATTATTTTGTGTTAGTTAAATTTTTATGTATATTGTTGACTTGTTTAGTTACGTGGATTATAGGGTGATAATTAAGACTATGTTTGGTTATAAATATAGTGGAATTGTTTTTGTTATTTATGATAATCATAATGACTTAGAAGGCCAGAAAAAATGCAAAATTTTAATATCAACCATGTCTAATAAGCTGTTAATTCAATTGTGAACAAACTGAAATGGGTTAGTTTTGTTATGGGCTAAACACTTAGGTTAATTATTAGTCTTTAAGGATTGGGTCACTAGTTTAACATAAGTCTGATTTGATTTTATTGCTTTATTTTTAATTGTTGAATAATTTGCGTTATTTATCATAAGTCTGATTTGATTTTATTGCTTTATTTTTAATTGTTGAATAATTTGCGTTATGTTTAACGGCAGAGCCTATTAAAAGACATATCTAAAGAATGCTTAATCAACACATAGTGAATAGTTCAAAAAAATCTCAAACTTGGAATCTATCTTCTTCCAAGAGAAACACAAACATGCATCCACATCTTATGATAATTTCACTCAGGCTATTAGGGCTTTACTACCTTCCCATAAGCAGTCATTCTATTAAGAGGAAGCTTCTTCTCTGCTTTACCTCTTCTTCTCTTCGCCTTCTTCGATAATTTACTCTCAGCAACTTCGTCTTCTTCCACCTTTGGCTTCTGTGTTGGTTTTATCTCACTCTTCTTCTTGCGTTTCTGTTCCTTAACCTTGTATTTATTCACCTCCCAATCTTTTTCAACATAAGGAGCCATCTTCTTCAATGGTACATATTGGTTCAGTTCTGTATCATCTAATCTAAGTATCTCTTCTGTCTCTAGTTCATATTTGTTTGGTTCCACTTTTGCATACTTGAACCTTGTTTTCAAATCTCCAATTGTATCTTCATTTTCAAATCTCCAATTGTATCTTCATAATCTAGCTTGTAGTACTCCTCCTCCATCATAGCTTCTTTCTCTCTTTGTACAAGAGATGTTTTTCTCTTCCTCTTCATCTTCTCCTTTATCTCATTCTTCTTCGCATTCTTAAGCCGCTTCAACTCCTCTTTCCTCTCAATCTTGGCCAACTTCATTCTCTCTTCTTTGCTTTTCCTCTGCGCCTTCCTCGCTTTATCTACCTTCCTCACAGATCCTTCAACTTTCCTAGACCGACCCATAACTAAATCAGTCTCATACTGCTCTTGCATCTGAAGAGCTTCCTCATCTTTTTCCAACTCCTCCAACAACACTGCTTCATCTATTATACTACTCTTTACATCTATTTCCTTCCATCGCTTATTCTTAAGGTAATCATTCAAAACCGGGTTCTCAATAAACTTATCATATTTCTTAGTTAACTCTTCATCATTTTCTTCCTTCTCTGCAGCAACTCCCAAGAAGAGATCATCATCACCATCTTCATCACTCTCAGCTTCCAAAGCACTTTTTAAAGCTCTCCTCGATTCTTCTTGCCTCTCAGCGTAAGTCCTCTTTTCATCTTCTTCTATATAATCCGGACCTTCCTTAAGCAATTGCTGTGCCTGAACTTCTTTCAGATACATCTTCTTCTTATTCTTCTTATTAAGCTTCTCAGTATCATCAGACTCCAAGAACTTCTTCAGCTCCTCAAGTCGCTGAAGCTCCTCAAGCTCCTCACGCTTCTTATTGTCCAACGCAAAGGAGTTCTCCTTCTCCTCTACACACGTAAACTCAACATTTTGACTTTTACCAACCATATCTGCAATAAAGAAGAGATCGAAGTGAAAATGGGTAGCACCTTCCGGCGAATTTGGTGGTTGGAGAGGCTGTAAGTGTCTGAGGGATTAGGGTTTTTTAAGAGATAGAAAATGTAGAAGATAGCCGACGATAAAAAATTTTTGTTTCTTAGCAAAACCCTAATTGTTATCAAGGATAATTTTCTCATAAAATTATGATAAAGGAAATATAGACGACAAATATGGGCTAAAAATGTATAAAGTTCGATTGGCCCAAATTCATGATTAAGCTAGTGAACTAATAGAGCAATAGGTCCAGTGGGCCGTCAATGTTCAAATTCAATAATCTCGGCAAGGCTTTTTACTTAATTATTTAAAATTAATCTCGGCAAGGCTTTTTACTTAATCTAAAAAAAATGTGATTTTTAGAATTGGAAATTATTAATTATTTTAATTAATTTAAAATTAATAAAATAATATAAATATTTAATTTATAATTATTTTAATAATTAAATTATAATGGAATATATATTTATATGATTTGTGAGGTTGATTTTGGTGAAGACACATTAGTTAATTTGTTTTTCAAATGATATATAGGGAATAGGTCAACAACCCTAATTATATATTGATATTATTAACAAAATATAACAAAAGCCAATTTTAGATAGGTCAACAACCCTAATTATATATTGATATTATTAACAAAATATAACAAAAGCCAATTTTAGCATATTTATTTTGGTCAACTTAGTCTTGGTCTACAGTCAAAATATAAATATAAATACAAAGCAATAATAATAATGAGATTTTGTTTTTATGTAAAAAAAGGTTGGATACGAAATTTTTTATTTAATATTATTCATATTCTTTACACAACATATACAAAAAAATTTATACAAAGAAAATAAAATTAATGTATATTCAAACTATTTTTGCCCAAAATATAATATTGACAAATATGAAAAGATTTTTTTTTTTTTTGGTCAATGATGAAAAGATTCTTTATGTTAAGAATGTAAAAATGATCGTTTGGAATTTATGTATATAATTCCAAGATTTAAACAGTCCTATCTATATATAGAGTTTATTCAAAATCTAAAACTTTGCATTACCATTTTCTGTAATAGATTAAAAAGAATTGACCCAAAGAAAAACACTTGAAAAAAGACAAGATGGGTTTCACAAAATTCTCAGTGGTTTGTTTTCTTGTACTGATATTGGCTGTTTCGAGTTCACCCCAAAACGCTATAGTAACAGGTATTTTACTCTTTCGATTTACATGATATCAGAACTTGAGTTTTTGCTCTTGCAAAACATAAATTTCTACAATCTTAGCACATTCTATTACATGATATCAGAACTTGAGTTTTTGGTATCAGATGTGTTCTTTGTTCCGCTTTCATCGTTCGCTATGCTTCCTTAATTGATTCAATCGGTGTTTTTCTTCATCTTCTTCGTTTTCAATTCCGTGGAGGAATTTGTCTTTCTTTGTCGAATCTTTTGTGATTCTGGTCTTCTTTCTCTTCAATTGAGGTTCGATTTGCTCCTCTTTGTGGTGGATTTGTTTGTCTACCTGGTCAATTGAAGTTCTTCTTGTTCGTTATCGAGTTTCGATCTTCTATTCTCGTCATGGCCTATGAACACGTTGCGACTTCGTTTGTTCATTCTGAAAATGGCGTTCATCAGACTAATACTGAACCGATCAATCTTTCCGATCTGCGGCCTCGTCAATCTCCTCGTCAAGAACCTCAGGCTTCTTTTTCCGATCCAAGCTCCAATTCCCGCTGTACATTCATAGTTCGGATCATGCCGGTATTTCTCTAGTCTCTGAAAAACTTACTGGCTTAGGGAATTTTAGTACATGGCGTAGATCTATGATTATGGCTTTGCGAGCTAGAAACAAGCTGGTTTTTGTTGATGGCTCTTCTCCTGATTTAGAAGTTACTCATCCAGATTATGGTTCTTGGACTCGTTGTGTCAGTATAATATGTACTTGGATAGTTAATGCTGTTGAGAAGGATATTGCAAAAAGTATCTCGTTGTGTCAGTATAATATGTACTTGGATAGTTAATGCTGTTGAGAAGGATATTGCAAAAAGTATTATGTATCTTGATTCTGCAAGACAGATGTGGCTGGACATACATGATCAGTTCAAGCAGAACAATGCTCCAAGGACAGCTGAAATCAAGCAAATGCTATTCCAAGAAGTTCAAGGACATCAAACAGTGAGTGCATATTATACTCGTTTGAAGCAGCTCTGGGAGGAATTAAAGAATCATGAAAATGTATACATTTGCTGTTGTGGAAATGGTAATTGCCCTAGTGTGAAGTTTATTCTGGAAGAAAAAGAGCAAGATCGTGTCATGAAGTTTCTCATCGGGTTGGACGATAGTTATAAAGGAATTCGTGGTCAGATTTTCATGATGGATCCCAAGCCTTCTTTGACTAAGGTCTTTAATCTTATTGCTCAAGAAGAGCGTCAAAGAAACATGAGCCACATTCCTCCTGCAAGTGCTCCGGTCTTTCAGATTTCTCAGAGTGGTTCTGTTCCTGGTTCTCAAGTTACTGCAGACAACAGTAATTTGATAGCTGCTTATGCTCATTTTAAAGGAAAAGGTCGTCCTATTTGTTCACACTGTGGTATGCATGGTCATACGGTTAACAAGTGCTACAAGCTCCATGGGTACCCTCCAGGCTACAAGGTTGGTCAGGCTCAAAACACTTCTAAACCTGCTTCTACCAACACTTCTCAACTTCAATCTGGACAAATTCCTAAGAAAGAGGGAATGGTGAATCTGGTTTCTCATGAAATCACTAATGCTGGTGTTAATGGAGGAGTGCATCAAGTCAGTTCTGATCAAGTCCAGCGCCTTCTGAGTGTTCTGAATGTTACTAAAGAAGATTTGGACAAGGGTAATCAACTTGCTGGCACAAACTTCAGCTTTCTAGACGATGTTCCATCCTCTTCTCAGTCCCAATCCCAGATTCTTCTAGACGATGTTCCATCCTCTTCTCAGTCCCAATCCCAGATTCCCACCCTTCAATCAACCACAGGTTTGTCGTCAGGTAAATCTGGTCAGGTTCTTCATTTAGCTTCTTCTGTTCCAACTAGTTTCAAATTTGATAAAAATGCTTGGATAATTGATACTGGCGCCAGCTGTCATGTCTGCTTTGATCTAAATTGTTTTTCTAATACTAAAAGAATTTCTAATACCTATGTTAATCTTCCAGATGGTAATAGAATTTCTGTTACTTTATCTCGCACAGTGACTTTATCTGATAAGCTTAGTCTATATTCAGTCTTATATGTTCCTCAATTCAAGTTTAATCTCATTAGTATAAGTGCTCTTACTAATGATAGTCATATGTCTGTATCTTTCACTTCTTCCTCTTGTTA
Organism: Physaria fendleri; assembly: GCA_036630335.1. Classification (NCBI taxonomy): domain Eukaryota; kingdom Viridiplantae; phylum Streptophyta; class Magnoliopsida; order Brassicales; family Brassicaceae; genus Physaria; species Physaria fendleri. The sequence continues at coordinate 14,214,780 of CM071718.1, read as the reverse complement.
CATTTTTTCTAATAATCTTCATGATGAGCAGGGGTGTACTCAGGACTCAGTGATTGGTAAAGGCACACTTCACCATAGTCTGTATGTCCTGGATCCACCAGCTAGTAGCAGTGCCTCTTCTCAAGTTTTTCACACTTTTCAAATTTCAGCAGACATATGGCATCAAAGACTTGGACACCCGTCAATGTCTAAGATTCAGCATCTGTCTGATGTTTTAGGCGTTTCTTTTGCAAAGTTTAATAAAACTTGTTGTTCCATTTGTCCTTTGGCCAAACAGAAAAGACTCATGTTTCCCTCTTTGAATAATATTGCTGAAAAACCTTTTGATCTTATACATGTTGACATTTGGGGTCCATTTCAGGTTCCTACTATTGAAGGATATAGGTATTTTCTAACAATTGTGGATGATTGCAGCAGAGTCACTTGGATCTATCTTCTTAAAACCAAAGGGGCTGCAACTATTGTTTTCCCGGAATTTGTTAATATGATTTATACCCAGTTTCAGGTTAGGATCAAAGTGGTGAAGTCTGACAATGCACCAGAATTAAACTTCACATCTTTCTTCAAGTCAAAGGGCATTCTTCATCAGTTTTCTTGCCCATACACACCTCAACAGAACAGTGTGGTTGAAAGGAAGCATCAGCACATATTAAATGTTGCTAGGTCACTTCTTTTTCAATCCAACTTGCCTTTGGAGTATTGGGGAGACTGCATTCTCTCGGCTATCTATCTGATTAACAGGACTCCCACTCCTCTCCTTAATTCAAAATCTCCTTTTGAAATTCTTACTTCTAAAGTTCCAAACTATTCTCACTTAAAAGTTTTTGGTTGTTTGTGCTTTGCTTCTGATTTATCAAAAGACAAACACAAATTTTCCAAAAGAGCTAATGCTTCTGTTTTTATAGGTTATCCTTCAGAGTATAGAGGATACAAAGTGTTGAGAGCTAATGCTTCTGTTTTTATAGGTTATCCTTCAGAGTATAGAGGATACAAAGTGTTGGACCTTGAGACCAGACGTATTTCAATTACGAGAGATGTTATCTTCCATGAAGATATTTTTCCATTTAAAGATTTACCCCCAGTGACTAATTTCTTTGATCAATCTGTTTTGCCTACACCTGTTACAGATTCTGGTTTCCCTGCAGGGCTTGATAATTTCATGCCTTCTGTTCCTGCTAATCAACATCAATCTGAAGCTAGTTCATCGAATTCTCATTTCCAAGATACAGATCAAGTTGTAGACAGGACACCTCCTGTTCCGACTGATCTACCAGTTGTTGATTCTCATGTTCAAAATGCTTCATCATCCTCAGACACAGGTATGAACACAGGTATGTCATTTCTGAGTCTAGTTCTGTGCCTATGCATAATCCTAGTATAGATGCAGCTGCCATTCCTGTGACCAGAACTAAACGTCAGTCTAAAGCTCCTAAGTATCTAAAGGAGTATCATTGCTATTTGTTAAATGATTCTGTTGATTATCCAGAACATTCTACTCACACTACTTCTTATCCTTTATCTTCTGTGATTTCTTATGAAAACATTTCTGATAATTACAGAAATTTTATCTTATCCATTTCTAGTTCTTCTGTGCCTAGTACTTTTGCAGATGCTATCAAATCTTCTGAATTCACAGAAGCAATGCACTTTGAAATGGATTCTCTTGAAGAAAATGGAACTTGGACAATTGTTGAGCTACCTCCTGGAAAACATCCCATTGGCAAAAAATGGAAAATGGAACTTGGACAATTGTTGAGCTACCTCCTGGAAAACATCCCATTGGCAATAAATGGGTATATACCATTAAACATAATCCAGATGGGACTATAGAGAGATACAAGTCCAGGCTTTGTGCTAAAGGGTACACACAATTAGAAGGGTTAGATTTTCTTGACACCTTTTCTCCTGTTGCTAAAATGGGTACTTTTAGATTACTTATGAAGTTAGCTGCTACATATAATTGGTCTATATCTCAGTTAGATATCAGTAATGCTTTTCTAAATGGTGATTTAGATGAAGAGATTTATATGAAAATCCCTGAAGGTTATTCAATCCTCAAAGGTAAGGTTTTTCCAGATAACTATGTTTGCAAACTGCATAAATCTTTGTATGGATTAAAGCAGGCTTCAAGACAATGGAATCAGAAACTATCATCAGTCATTTTAGGAGCTGGATTTCGCAGATCATCTGCTGATCATTCATTGTTCATTCAAAACCAAAATGGTATTTTCATTGCAGTTTTGGTTTATGTTGATGATATATTAGTTATTGGCAATAATGATGATGCTATAGACAGTTTTAAACTAACTCTGCAATCTGCTTTAATGATGATGCTATAGACAGTTTTAAACTAACTCTGCAATCTGCTTTCAAATTAAGAGATCTTGGACCAGCCAGATTTTTCTTGGGTTTTGAAATTGCTAGAAATGCTTCTGTCTGCTTTCAAATTAAGAGATCTTGGACCAGCCAGATTTTTCTTGGGTTTTGAAATTGCTAGAAATGCTTCTGGTATTTCTATTAACCAACGCAAATATACTCTTGAGCTTCTTGAAGATGCAGGATACTTAGGCTGCAAACCAGTGACAGTTCCTATGGAGCCAAATAACAAACTTTCGGATGCTACTGGTGATCTACTTCCGGATCCAGCAGTCTTTAGGAGGATAGTGGGAAGATTGTTATACCTTACACACACCAGACCAGACATAACATATGCTGTACATAGACTCAGCCAGTTCATGTCTAAACCGAGGACTTCTCATCTTCAACCGCTTACAGAGTTTTAAGATATCTCAAACAATCTCCAGGGCAAGGTTTATTTTACTCTGCTCAATCTGATTTAAGACTAACAGGTTTTGCAGATGCAGATTGGGCTTCTTGTCCAGATTCTAGGAGATCCAGGTTTTGCAGATGCAGATTGGGCTTCTTGTCCAGATTCTAGGAGATCTACAACAGGTTACTGTATGTTTCTCGGTGATTCCCTTATATCATGGAGATCCAAGAAACAACCAACAGTTTCGAGAAGTAGTTCGGAAGCGGAGTATAGAGCTATGGCTGATGCGACATGTGAGTTAGTATGGATCACTTCTCTTCTTAATGATCTAAACTGTTTTTCAGGTATGTGAGTTAGTATGGATCACTTCTCTTCTTAATGATCTAAACTGTTTTTCAGGTGCTCCAGTCACACTTTTCTGTGACAATCAATCAGCCATTCATATTGCTTCAAATCAGGTATTTCATGAAAGAACTAAACATATAGAAAATGACTGCCATGTAGTTCGTGAGAAAGTGCAGGCAGGTTTCATGAAATGTCTTCATGTGAGTTCCACAAATCAATTAGCAGACCTATTTACAAAAGCTGTGCAACCAAATATATTCAAGAGTTTAATGGCCAAGTTGGAGCTTCACAATTTGTATGCTCCACCTTGAGGGGAGGCTATTAGAGTTATTATCATTCAGGTATGTTTTGGTTTAGCTTTTGTATTAGTTGGTTTAATAATCTTGTACCTGGTTATCTTATAAAACCAGTTTTACATTTCAGTATTTAAGGATTAAGAACTTTTACTTTCTTTAACAAGTTGTAACAAACTCTTTCTTCTTTTGGATTAATAAAGTTTCTCGTTTCTCTTGCTTTCACGAGCTGAATCATGGCGATCGAATTCTAATACTTCCTTGAGCTTGGACCTGTAGTTAGTGTTGTAGGTTGGAGATAACGAGTTCGAGGGACGCTTGGAAAGGAGACCATATTAAATGTTCTGGACCCCGATCCGAATTAGTCTGGCAAAATCATCCAGTATACCGGTTAATCCAAAAAAAATAAAATGCAAATCAACTATTATTTTTGTACGAATTAATAAAATTTAATTTGTTTAATATATATGTTTTTATTTGTATTTAAATATGATTTATAAAACTCAAATTTTTATTCTTTACAAAATAAAAAAAATAAAAAAGAAAACTCAAATTTTTATAGTAAACATGAACGGGGTCTAAATTCGGTTCAGTTAACCAATTCCTTTCACTCTATAAAGCCAAACGCACGATCTTCCTTCTCAAACCACAACTCCTAATAAAACCAAACACCAGTCTCAAACAACAATGTCAAACTCAAATTTTTATAGTAAACATGAACGGGGTCTAAATTCGGTTCAGTTAACCAATTCCTTTCACTCTATAAAGCCAAACGCACGATCTTCCTTCTCAAACCACAACTCCTAATAAAACCAAACACCAGTCTCAAACAACAATGTC
>CM071718.1:14137224-14147295 GCA_036630335.1 Physaria fendleri | reverse complement strand
TGATTACAGAAACCTCTAAGAGGATATCCCCTCAAAAGCTGACCGAGACTGCTATAGACCAAAGTGCTAGACCACCCCTGGTTCCATCTGCTCCTGAAAAAAAGAAAAGGGGAAGACCACCTACCCGTAAGAGTCCTCTTCGAATCACAGGCATCAAAACTAGCAAAAGAGCTGTTCTTAATATTCAAGTATCACCAAAACCAAGGAAGGATCAGGAAAGAAGGAGACCAACTAACCTTGAAGAAACAGGTACCTCATCTTCTAGACCTCCGACAAAAAGGACCCTGATTCCAGCGATTCAAAAGAAGCAAGGGGATTTTCGGGCTCCCCAAAACTCTCTTCCTTAGCCTTCTTGAGCTGGAACTGTTGTGGTTTGGGAGGATCCACAACAGTCCAGCGGCTACGGGAATTGATTAAGCAATATTCCCCTGATATACTGTTTCTAATGGAAACCAAAAACTCCAACGATGAGGTCCAAAAAAAGCTGCTGTGGATGAACTACCCTCATCATCATCTTTTCCCTCCACATAGCCCAGGAGGAGGAGGTCTGGCCCTGTACTGGAAGCAACATATGGATGTCACTATTATTGAAGCAAACAAGGATTATATAGACACTCTTGTACTGGAAGCAACATATGGATGTCACTATTATTGAAGCAAACAAGGATTATATAGACACTCTAGTCAGTGCTGAAGGCAAAAACTTTTATGCAACTTTCTTATATGGTGAACCAGAGAGATCAAAAAGGAAGGAAATATGGGAAAAACTTACAGCTATTGGGTTACTTAGAGAGCAACCTTGGTTTGTGACTGGTGATTTTAATGACATAATTGGCCCCGAGGAGAAAAAAGGTGGTGTAACCAGAGCTGAGAATTCATATACAGATATTAGGTCTTTTATGGCGGAATGTGACCTTTACGACCTCAGCCATACCGGAAACTTCTTATCCTGGAGAGGTTATAGGCATGACCATTTGGTCTTCTGCAGATTAGACAGAGCTGTCTCCAATGGTGCATGGGCGGAACAATTTCCCCAAGCTTATTGTGAATACTTACGGTTTGAAGGCTCCGACCATAGGCCTTTACTCACTCGTCTCAACCTGAACAAAAAAGCAAGGAAGGGTATCTTCAGATACAATAGGAGGCTTAGACATAACCCTGAAGTATCAAAACTCATAAAGGAGGCATGGAGTTTCAGTCCAACAGAATCTGTTGAGGAGAAAATATCAAGATGCAGATGGGAGATTATAGCTTGGGCAAAATCAAATCATCAAAACAGCCAGAAGATCATCATAGAAAATCAAAGACGTTTGGAGGAAGCTCTAACTAGTCTAGTTCCAGATCAAGCTACTATATCTGAGATTCAAGGAAACCTAAAAGAGGCTTACTTGGCTGAAGAGGAATTCTGGAAACAACGCAGCAGGCAAGCCTGGCTGGCTCTAGGAGATAAAAATACAGGATTCTTCCATGCTTCTACAAGACAGAGAACAATTATCAATAAGTTTGCTGTGATTGAAGACGAGACAGGGAATAAGTTTTATGAGGAAAAGGATATAACCAGAGTAATAACTCAGTACTTTGATAAACTATTTACATCTGCGGAGTGTGAAGGTTCAGATTTGGTGTCAGAAGTAATACAACCATGCATAACCCCAGAGATGAATGAGAAGCTTACAGCCTTACCGACTTTAGAGGAAGTAAAGTTAGCTTGCTTTTCCATACACGCAGATAAGGCACCTGGTCCTGATGGTTTCCCTGCCAGTTTCTTTCACACAAACTGGGATGTAGTCGGAGCTCAAATCACAGAGGAGGTACAAGCTTTCTTCACATCTGGAATCCTGCCTCCAAAAACAAACCAAACTCATGTTAGGCTAATCCCTAAGGTACAGAGTCCGAAGAAATTATCAGAATACAGACCTATTGCCTTGTGCTCTGTTTACTACAAGATTATATCAAAACTGCTAGCTAAGAGACTACAACCAGCTTTAGAAGATATCATCTCTGAAAATCAGTCGGCTTTTGTTCCCAAACGAGCTATATCTGACAATGTTCTCATAACTCACGAAACACTACATTACCTAAAGAATTCAAAGGCAGAAAAGAGATGTTTCATGGCTGTCAAGACAGATATGAGCAAGGCATATGATAGGGTGGAATGGAGGTTTATCCAGCAGATTATGGAGCAAATGGGTTTTCATCAAAGTTGGATTAAATGGATTATGCAATGCCTAACTACAGTGACCTACTCATACCTTATCAATGGGACGGTGCAGGGGAAAGTGATTCCTCGTCGCGGATTGAGACAGGGAGATCCCTTGTCACCCTACTTGTTCATAGACAGGGAGATCCCTTGTCACCCTACTTGTTCATCTTGTGTAGTGAATTTCTTTCAGGCCTGTGTAAGAAAGCTCAATTGACTGGTTCCATGATTGGTATAAGGGTTTCAAAGAACAGTCCTCGAGTAAATCACCTGCTTTTTGCTGATGATACGATGTTTTTCACAAGGTCAGATCCTGCTAGCTGCAAGACATTGTTGAACATCCTGAAGACCTACGAGACCTGCTCTGGACAGATCATAAACAAGCACAAGTCAGCAATTATCTTCTCCTCCAAAACACCAGAACAGACAAAGAAAGAAGCAAAAGAGATATTGGGAATTCAAGCAGTGGGAGGAATGGGAAAGTATCTTGGCCTCCCTGAAATGTTTGGAAGGAAAAAACGAGATATGTTCAACAATATTATAGACAGGATAAGGCAAAAAACTATAAACTGGGCATCCAGATTTTTGTCTCCAGCAGGAAAAACTACACTACTTAAAGCAGTCCTAGCAGCGATGCCTACTTACACTATGACATGCTTCAAGCTACCCCAGTCTCTATGTAGAAGAATTCAATCTGCTTTAACCAGATTTTGGTGGGATAGCTCAGTGGAAAGGAAGAAAATGTGTTGGGTATCATGGGAAAAGCTAACAAAATCTAAAAGAGAAGGCGGCTTAGGTTTCAGGGACATTCAGCTCTTTAATGACTCACTTCTAGCAAAACTTAGTTGGAGGATCATTTCCAAACCTGAGTGCTTACTGGCAAAGATATTACTGGGAAAATACTGCAAGGATGAAAACTTCTTGAACTGCTCAGCCTCAGGATCTGCATCACATGGATGGAGAGGAATCATCATAGGCAAAGATCTTATAAAACCTCAGTTGGCAACTGTTATTGGGGACGGAGCAAATACCTCAATATGGAATGATGACTGGCTTTCAATCTCCGAACCATTAAGACCCCAAGGACCAGCCACTGCAGAGTCCCAGAACCTTACTGTTTCCCACCTGATTTGCTCAGATTCTATGGAATGGGACAGAGAGAAAATTGGAATACTGTTGCCAGAATATGAGAAGACAATCCTGGCTCTAAGGCCTAGCAAACACGGTGCAAAAGACAAGCTAGTGTGGTTAGGATCAAAAACAGGAGAGTATATCACAAAAATCGGCTATCATACCAGGAAACATGCTGTAGAAGAACCCTCTGAAGTTCCAAGTATCCCTTTCAATTGGAACAAACAGATTTGGAACCTACACACCCTTCCTAAATGCAAATTTCTTCTCTGGAAGGCAGTTAGGAACGCTCTCCCAACGGGTGAAAATTTAAGAAGCAGAGGTGTCCTCTCTCAGTCTATATGTCCCCACTGCGGCCAAGAGGAAAGTACGAGCCACCTCTTCTTCACCTGCTCTCTTGCTACTCAGGTATGGAAATCTGTTCCTGCTAAAATACCTGTAAATTCAGATCAGATGCTGAACATGGCCAAAGGAATTGAAGAGATAAACAAGCTGATATTGTTACCTCCGGTTGGAATTGGCTTTGGAGACTTATCACCGTCAATATGTTGGTACCTGTGGAATGCACGCAATAAAAGGCTCTTTGAGAACAAAGTATCGACCCCACAAGACATTCTGAATCAAGCCATATCCCAGACCAAAGAATGGAGTCAAGCACAAGAGAAAGATCAAAAATTACCGATTCAATCAAAGAGATCAATCTCAATTTCACCTATAGTTCCGGTTCAGGCGAAAATCTATTGCGATGCCTCATGGTCTTCTTCCTCCCTTATTGCGGGATTGGGATGGGTATCAAAGGCGGATAACCCCTCGAACAGGTTTAAAGCTTCGACTTCGATGAACAGTATTCAGGTTTAAAGCTTCGACTTCGATGAACAGTATTACTTCTCCCCTTATCGCTGAAGCTCTTGCTGTGTACCATGCCATGAGTGATGCACTTGATCGAGGGCTTAGCTCAGTTACTATCGCCTCTGATTCCTCAAATTTGGTAAAGGCGTTGAAATTAAATTCTCCATTGGTGGAGATCTACGGGATTCAACACGACATCCTCAGTTTATCGTCTCTGTTTTCTTTCTGTAATTTTAGTCATGTATCTCGCGTTCAGAACGAATTAGCCGATGGGCTCTCTAAACGGGCTCGTCTAGATGGGCTTGGGTAACTCTCTTTTATCTAATGAATGAAAAATTCAGTTCAAAAAAAAAAAAATCTTATTATCTTACTGTTTATCTTTCGAATGCTTCCGTTAGTACTCTGTTGAACTTCATTACTGTAATCGTTATTCTATGTACTATCTGATTAAGAATTAGTATTTTTCCTGACAGAAAAAAAAAAGATTTAAGTCAGAAGTGTAGAGGTCGTTTTTTGGGTTATCAGAATTTAAAAAACATTTGTTCAGGAGATTAATTTTTGATATTTCATGGTCCTGTTTCCTTCAAAATCCTGTCGGGAAGGTACTACTATTCCATATTCTACCTACTATTTTTCAAAAATTTCACATAAGAAAAACGTGCTTTCTTGATATATATTTGTTTTCATTTATGAAAAATATATTTCGTAATTTACCAACCACTTAAATTATTAAATATATTAGTTTTTTTTTTTTTTTTAATAAGAAATATGACAAGACGCAGAGGGGTCGTCAATTTGTTTTTGTGGTCCTTTCAATTTGTTTTATGGTTGTCCTATCGAGTTGCCGACAAGCCTTTTTTACCTCGTTAAACCTGAACATAACTTTTGTTTTTTTGGTCAAACAACCTTAACATAACCTTAAAAAATGTGAATCAATATCAAAAATAAGATTGAAACCCTAAATATATGAATTTAACTCCAAATATGTAAAACCTTAACATGTGGTATATTTGAACTATATTAGGTTAAATGAACACTAAATCAAAAACCTACTAATGTTTGAAAGCTGTTGGAAAAGGGTGATTTTTTCTTGATTAATTACTAAATAATATTTAATTTACATTAAAAAAATATTCATAAATCTGATCATAAGCATCTTGTAGATGAAAAAAAATATATATTCCCTCCGTACCACCTCTTTATTTTTGATATTCCAATCAATTATCAATAAATAATGAATATTGAGAAAAATCTTTCGCTGATAACAAAGTGTTGACAAAGAAAAAACAAAAATGAGTTATTGAAAGAAACCCAAGAAAAAATGAAGTGGTGGAGCATAAGTGCACAATTATCACGTGATTAAATGCAACGCCATTGATAAGGAAGAGCATTTACATGTTATCCATAAGGTTATTTGGTAAAATGGGAAACATAAGTTACTTTAAAAGTCCACTAACAACCACATAATCACTAGATTATGTTAAACAATTTTGTAAACTTTCCACTGGACAAAAAGTTATTGTAATAACGTTGTCTGATTTTACGACAACTTTCCGACATTTTTTCAAGCCTTTCTTAGTTGAGAACATAAGTCATTTTTTTTTTTGTCAAACAACCTGAACATAAACCTTAAAAAATGTGAAACAATATCAAAAATAATAATGAAACCCTAAATATATGAATGAACATAAACCTTAAAAAATGTGAAACAATATCAAAAATAATAATGAAACCCTAAATATATGAATGCAACTCCAAATATGTAAACCTTAATTAACATGTGGTACATTTAAACTATATTAGATTTAATGAACAATAAATAGCTCCCCCTTGAAAGTTGTTGGTAAATAGTTTTGGGATTAATATATTTACATTAAAAAAAAAATTCATAAAGCTAATAAGCATCCTTGTAGATGAAAACGAGGTGGTACGGAGGGAATATAATTTTCTTGATTTTTGATACTCCAATCATACTCCAATCAAATATCAATAATGATGAATATTATTGAGATAAATCTTCTTAAGATGATAACAAACTGTTGAAAAAGAAAGAACAATAATGAATTATTGAAAGAAACAAAAAAACATAATTAGAACGTGACTAAATGCAACGCTATTGATAACGAAGAGCATTTCCATGTTGTCCACAAGGTTCATTGTTACAATGGGATACATAAGTTACTCTCAAAGACAACGTTACGACACCCATAATATATTATCTATAGAGAAAAATTATGAGAAATATAAACATAACTTTTTTATTTCTTAACTACATCAATCTCCGCAAAAACAACCGTGTACATTAGGCATGACCACGGTTACGATTATTATGGTTACGGTTAATTAACCACCGGTTACGGTTATAATTTTTTTTAACCTTAACCTTAACTATTAAAAATCCGGTTAATACGGTTACGGTTAAAACAGTTACGGTTAAACACGGTTACGGTTATTATGGTTATGATAAAAATTACGGTTACAAACGGTTAATTTGCGGTTATAAACGGTTAATTAATAATAACTTGGTCAAATTTAACTTCAAATAATTTTATTTTTTCAAAAATATATATTATCTAATATTTATACATATGTTATTATAACATATTAAATATTTTTTACTTTATTTATTTTTGTAAACGATTACGGTTACAATTTTACGGTTTTAACCGTACGGTTAATCGTTATTTTTTACGGTTACAGTTAATTAACGGTTACGGTTAATAACTTTTGTAACCGTTAACCGTAAAAAAATTACGATTACGGTTACGGTTATTAACCATTTTATTTGGTTACGGTCTGGTTACGGTTAAAAACGAAACGGTTACGGTCCAAAATACGGTTACGGTTAGGTTTTGGTTATGTCTACGTATAATTTAGCAATTTTTTGTAAACATAAATCTATTCCACATAAGTGGTGAATATTTAACTTTAATTCCACATGTTTTGCGGATAACTTTAGCCCGCAAACCTAAAAAATTACCACAAATCCGTTAATTATCTACAAAACCAAAAAATAAAATCTTGTATATTTAGATAAGAGCACCTCTATCCATAAAGCCTCCCACTTGGGTTTCTAAACAAAAATAAATTAATATTATAATCAAATCTAACTATTTAATTAAATTATCAAAAATAAATTAATATTATAATCAAATCTAACTATTTAATTAAATTATAATATTTAATAAAAATGTTAAACTAATAATAATATGCCAGCGGTAAAACCAAATCTCTTAGATGATTCTTAAAGTTGTCAAATAAAAGACAGTTTTATATTCTCTCCTTTTCCTTCTTATTATTTTATTATTAAAATCTGATAAGAGACTTTATTAAAATCCTCCGATGGAGATCTCCTAAGATATATGAGCCTAAATTAAATTATAAATCTAATATCTATGGATATTATATTAAATTAAAATACCAAAAAAAAATGTGGATACTCATGGCCATGGGGTATGCGGTGTTGAATCGTTCAATAAATATATTTATTTTATTAATTTAAGATAAAAGCGTTTATAGAAATATGCAAAAACTAACTATTCCTAAATTACATGAGCTAATAAATAATAATTGAACATAAGTGAGAAGGCTTAGGAGTTTGACTTATTCTTCATAAGAGCATAAAGCATAATCTATGTTAAGCAAACTACCAAATGATCGATGATCTATCTAACACAGTACACTATACATTGACCATCAAAGGTCGGTATGAATAGCCAAACATAGAGTTATGTATATTCAAATTCAACAGTACGATGTTTCAGAACTCCATTACATCAATCTCCTCCATCAAACGCCTCAATTTATCGTGGTCCCACATTAGATCATCTTCTTCTTCATAATCACTAGCAACATGTTCATTCTTCTTCAACTCTTCTTCTTGACCATCGATGCTTGTTGTGATTCTTGGATCCGACAATATGTTCTTGATCCTATCATGAAAATGTTGTCTAGATGAGATACCAGTTGCAATCTTATTAAGGAGACGGGCCCAGCCAGATGCTGAGGAAGAAGATGGACTCGTCCTCCCGCAGCATTCTCTGTTAAACCATGGTCTTTTGATTGGCTGGTGAGTCGTTGGATCGATGCCGTTTCTCTCGAGTCTTTTCTTAAGACAAGAGTTCCAATGGTTTTTTATATCATTGTCTGATCGATATGGCATCTGTTGCGCTATTTCTGCCCACCTACAATTTTCAATAATCATCAAAATTGTTAGTTCAACATATAAGTCTACGACTAATCTAATAGTGTATATGCATAATAATTATTTGGTTTTGAATATGCATAATAAAATGGAATTAACCTGTTGCCGAGGATAGAATGTAAAGTGATGATAGATTGTTCTTCTTGAGGAGTGAATTTGCCTTTCTTAATCCCAGGTCTTAGAGAATTAAGCCATCTTAATCTGCAGCTCTTCCCACATCTTCTCAAACCTTTTTCATCATCATTATATAAGATTATTATGTTAAAATTAGCAATATATTATGTTCAGGGCCGGTCCAATTAAAACAGAGGTCCTAAGCGAAAATTTGATAATTTTTTTTAAAAAGAGTTTAAGTATAACAATTTGTAATTACGAGGAATTTAACTTGGATTTTTGGTTTTAGAAAATAATTTAACCACTAAACCAAGAGCAATCTTATTGTTGGAATCCCAAAATTTATATATGATACTTAAATTTTTTTAAATCTGGGATCCAAAAATTTTGAAAAAATCGGGCCTATTAAAAGATGTAGTTACCAAGAATTGAACTTGGTTTATTGGTTGTAGAATACAAACATAACCACTGGACTAAGAATATTTTTATTGTTAAGGATCCAAGTTTTATATATGATAGTTAAATTTCCTTAATTTGGGGCCCCAAAAATTCACAAAAAATCGGGGACCCTAAGCGACGGCTTGGGTGGCTTGCCCTATGGGCCGGACCTGATTATGTTATGTATTAATTGTAGTTTGTAAGCATGAATTAGGTAAGAAGCTTAGGGATGTTATGTATTAATTGTAGTTTGTAAGCATGAATTAGGTAAGAAGCTTAGGGCATAAATATTAGGATTTTAACTTTGATTTAGACTTAGAAAGTAAATAACAAAATAGATTGTTAACTCAGTTCGGATGGTTAATCCTACATGTTACATAAATAATTAGGATTCTAAAAGCATTAAACAAAGAAAAAATCCTAGATAGAATACTTAAAGGCACTCTAAAACATGTTGGACCTTAAACTGGACCTAAATCATCTCACATAAGAACATATAAACGTACCAGCTTTGTGAGGGATAAAACGCCAGTCACCGACGCCGTATTGGTCGATGTAAGCGACGAGTTTTTGATCTTCTTCCTCAGTCCATTCTCCTCTCTTCGTCCCGTCTGCCTCGAACCACGTCGCTCTTCCCATAAGTGATTGATGCAAAAGTTTTTTATGAAAGAAAATTGTTTATATGAAGCTGAGGCTTTCACTTATGTTTAAAATGGTCTTCTTGGCTCTTGCATGAATGAAGAGTAATCGGGCTAGTACTCTAATAAATACCCATTACTTCACTATTTCTATTGGTTTATAAAAATAATATTATATTACTTCACTATTTCTATTGGTTTATAAAAATAATATTATATTTACATCCGATTCTTGAAATATCTTATAAGCATAACCTAACAAGACAGTTTATATTATTTTATTTCTTGCATTTTTTTAAAAAGATTTATTCCATTCTTTTAATCTTATGTAGGTTTTTTTGGTTAAAAAATAAAGAATCATTATAATGAACTTTTTGTTATATAAGAACTAGTGTTAATTGATCCGTGCCATGCACGGATTTTGTTAATGAACTAAATAATAAAAATAATTCTTTATATCTAATTAAAAATATTGATATATGTTTTTTTGCAAGAAT
>CM071718.1:13975297-13990357 GCA_036630335.1 Physaria fendleri | reverse complement strand
GTTTTTATTGAAAGCAAAACTTTTTTGTTGGTGCTCAAATTATATGTACTAGTATTCAGATTATAATACTATTGTGGCAAAGATAGATTTGGAGTTGGAGTTGTGGACCATACAATCTACAAAATCGGTTATGAAACAACAGATATACAAAATGATAATTAAAAATTAATTATATTTTCCAAATCAGTTTGCTTTGTTTTCCACTCAAATAATCTTTGTGTTTGCAACTTCCCTCAGAATGTGGAGTTGGAGTTGTGGACCATACAATCTACAAAATCGGTTATGAAACAACAGATATACAAAATGATAATTAAAAATTAATTATATTTTCCAAATCAGTTTGCTTTGTTTTCCACTCAAATAATCTTTGTGTTTGCAACTTCCCTCAGAATGATCATGGCTTTTTACAGTTAATCAAAAGCTTCTTTTTTTTTCTTTCACGAGAACGGAATGATTCGTTTCTTCCTATGCAAGTTTTCTCTTAATTTCAAACATTATGACCTTTTTATCACTTCAAAAGAAGTTTGTAATTTGTTTAAAATTATTAATTTAATGAGATATAGTTACTTCCTTTTGTCCTTTGCATTTTTGAATACATAGAAAAGAAAATTATAGTTTCCATCGACGCAACAACTTTGATAATATATGTTTTCCGGGTCGGGTAATGGAGTTCAGATTGTGCAATTGATGTCCTTTGCATTTTTGAATACATAGAAAAGAAAATTATAGTTTCCATCGACGCAACAACTTTGATAATATATGTTTTCCGGGTCGGGTAATGGAGTTCAGATTGTGCAATTGAATCAGACGAAGAAGGTTGTTGAGACAAGCCTTTCGGTTACTGCAACAGTTTTTTTGTAACAGTGGACCAATGAGTTTAATGTCGTGTTTTTTTTGGTAATGATGTTTTTAATAGAATAATTTACACCCTATGGCCTTCTTATTTTTTAAATTACACTCAATGGCTTTTGTTTTCCTTCCAGATTTTTCTTTTCATGAAGCAATGGTTCCTTTCACTTCACAAAGTGATCTGTGCTCGAGGCTTGTACAAGATTTAGTTCAACGGCTGGGGAAAGTGGACCCTGAAATCTGGATCTTAGTCTGGGAGCAAACAAGAAAAGAGACAGTGATTGCTTCAACGTTATTTAGTTGAACTAAACTTTTTTGTTATTGATTATGTACTGTACTATAGTAGATGTTAATAAGTCGAAAATTTTGTTTTTAATTAAATTAGTGGGTCCGGAAAAGCTTAACCTAACGCTGATAATTAACTAATAATTAAAGTTTTTATTGAAAGCAAAACTTTTTGTTGGTGCTCAAATTATATGTAATAGTACTCAGATTATAATACTATTGTGGCAAAGATAGATTTGGAGTTGGAGTTGTGGACCATACAATCTACAAAATCGGTTATGAAACAACAGATAGACAAAATGATATTAAAAATTAATTTTATTTTCCAAATCAGTTTGCTTTGTTTTCCACTCAAATAATCTTGTGTTTGCAACTTCCCTGAGAAGGATCATGGCTTTCTTTTTCAATATTAGAATGATCATGTTTTATGGTAATTACTCAAAACAAAATGAAAATTGTGTTTCGTCAATGAAAATTATTTTAGAAGAAAGAAATAGTATTAGAATTTAGATAAAATTATTTGGAATTTATAACAAAATTTTTAAAAATTTGTTGCCTTTAGAAAACATATGTATTCATAAATTTTGAAAAATTTATATGGAAAATACCATTAAATAAATATCTATAAATCTGTAAAAAAAAAAAAAAAAAAAAAAAAAAAAAAAAAAAAAAAAAAAAATTAATCAAAAGCTTCTTTTTTTTTCTTTCACGAGAACGGAATGATTCGTTTCTTCCTATGCAAGTTTCTCTCTTAATTTCAAACATTATGACCTTTTTATCACTTCAAAAGAAGTTTCTGTTTGTTTATAATTATTAATTTAATGAGATATAGTTACTTCCTTTTGTCCTTTGCATTTTTGAATACATAGAAAAGAAAATTATAGTTTCCATCATCGACGCAACAACTTTGATATTATATTTTCCGGGTCGGGTAATGGAGTCCAGATTGTGCAATTGAATCAGACGAAGAAGGTGGTTGAGACAAGCGTTTCGGTTACTGCAACAGTTTTTTTGTAACAGTGGACCAATGAGTTTAATGTCGTGTTTTTTCCGTAATGATGTTTTTAATACTACTCGTTGGTAATTTGGTTCAATTATTTGTAACGATGGAGTATTATTGGAGTTAAAAACAATATTCATGTAATGAGGAAATCTACTAATTTGGAATTGCTAATAAATGTTAAAAACTCGAAAATTGTGAATACTGTGGGATCGAAAATTGTGAATACTGTGGGAAGGGTTGTTGGTTGACATTTAGTTGTTGTAAGCGAAGTACATTCAATGCAATGACTAATTCTGAATTATGTTTTTGACGAATTAAGGAATAATTAAGCTCTTGACAAAAAAAAAAGGAATAATTAAGCAATAATTCTATGCTCTATTTTTCCTTTAGATTAGAATCAAATATAGATGCCTATGTAATTAGTTTTTTTCTACAAAGTTGGTGGCTCTGAAAGAATATCTGTCAAGAAGATTTTTATCCTCTGTAGTTTCAAATGTAGAATGCTGGTCCTCTACAGAAAATAGTAAGATTTTTCATGTTTAATGTAATCAATATTTTTAATTTTCGACAAATAATTGTTGAAGTATTTTTTTTTTTAATGAATCAAAAAGTTACTTTATTAATGAAAAGTATGTCAAAACAAAGTATTCTTGTCTTTTTTCTTCCGGAAAATAGTATTTTTTATCTTATTAAATAAAAATGATGAATAATTGTGGAAAAAAAAGCAAACTTTATGACGAATAAAGTCTTAAGATTGGTTGTAAACAAAGTCTAAAACGAATAATTTTTTCTTTTCGTATAATCTATCTACTAACCTACATGGAATATCATTCTATATATATATATATATATATTTTGGTCAACATAACTCTTTTTTTTTAGCAAACAAAAAAAAAATTATTTATAATTCTGCAGAAAATCATGGAGCATGAAATTTGCATAATAAATTGCTAAATTCATTAGCCCTTTTTCTTGTTTTTTTCTTTCCCGAAAACTTGACTCATTCTTGGTCAGGATAATTTTAAAACTTAAAATTTTAAGAGTTTTTTTTTTTTTTTTTGTTTTTTTTTTTTTTTTTGGTCAAGATTAAATTTTAACTCTGAAATTAAACCAAAAAAAAAAAAAGGGGAGTATAATAATGATATAGTCCACTACTGAAATGATGGAACAAGTACAACTAAACATCAATTAAAATGACATATTTATTTTTGAAATTCCACTAGTTAGGAATAAATATTCTAATACTTTGATCTTTCTTTTTTTGTTGAAATTTCAATCACCGGTCTACTACGAACATGCTTTTTGATCTTTCTCTTTTCATGTTTTGTTTTTCTCAGTTCCTTCTGTATAAAGCAAAAAAAAAGAAAATCTAAAGTGTTTTCCATTTAAATACTCGAGTCGGTAAGTACATTGAAAAAATAAAACAAAAATTAAATTAACAGAGATTATTATTATTACACCTTTAAAATATACCTGCCACACACGCTTATAATCTACCTGCATCTTCTTCTTAATCATTCCTCACAAATCTTCTCTCTTGTAAGAGGACAAAGTCAAGAAAAAACAAATGAGATTCTACAGCTTTGTTAACTCCTTGTTACTGTTTATCAATCACAATTTCAATGGAGTTTGAAGAGACACTATCCCTAAGAAGAGACATGACAAAGCTTTTAAACTTCCAACAGAAGATCCAAGAAAGACTTGCAGTCTCTCCCACTCTTTCACCATTGTCTCCTCCTTCTTCACACACTCCCAAAATGGTAAAAACCTCCACAATCACATTCTTTTTCTAAGTATACAGGCATGTGTAATTTTGAGTGTTTGGTTTGTGCAGGTGGGGAAGGTGATATACCCAATTGGTTACGGAGCTGACCCGACAGGTGGACAAGATAGTAGTGACGCAATACTTGAAGCTTTAAACGATGCTTTTCAGTTACAAACTGGACTTAAGATGCTGCCACGTGTCGCTGATTTAGGTGGTTTAGTTGTTGATCTCCAAGGTTTTCAGTTACAAACTGGACTTAAGATGCTGCCACGTGTCGCTGATTTAGGTGGTTTAGTTGTTGATCTCCAAGGCGGCAGTTACTTTATCGGAAAACCTCTTAGGTTCCCATCCTCCGGTGGCGGAAATCTCGTGGTCAGTCCTTAGATTAGAAATCAAAAATTCGTAAAGTTCGAATCTTTACACTTTTTTGGGTGTAATTCAGGTGAAAGGTGGGACTTTTCGAGCATCCGAAGTGTTTCCTGGTGACAGGCATTTGGTTGAACTCGTGGCATCAAACTCCAAGACACCAATGAAAACATCGCCGGAAGATACTTTCTCCGACCAGAAAGATCAAAACTCCGGGATATTCTATGAAGATGTGACATTCCAAGACGTTCTCTTCGACTCAAGCTTCAGAGGCGGTGGTCTTTTGGTGGTTAACTCAGCTCGAATTCGAATAACCAATTGCTTCTTCCTCCATTTCACAACACAGGGGATTAAAGTCCAGGGAGGTCACGAGACCTACATTTCAAACTCCTTCTTAGGACAACATTCAACAGTAGGAGGAGACAAAGAAGAAAGAGGATTTACAGGGACAGGGATCGATATTTCGAGTAACGATAATGCCATTACGGATGTAGTGATCTTCTCTGCTGGGATCGGTATCTCTTTAAATGGTGGAGCTAATATGGTTACTGGTGTGCATTGCTATAACAAAGCTACATGGTTTGGTGGATAATATGGTTACTGGTGTGCATTGCTATAACAAAGCTACATGGTTTGGTGGAGTTGGTATACTTGTGAAATCACATTTAACAAGGATAGATAATTGTTACCTTGATTACACTGGTATAATCATTGAAGATCCTCTTCATGTTCATGTCACCAATGCTTTGTTCTTAGGAGATGCAAATATCATTTTAGATCAGTACACGGGAGGATTTCTGGTGTAAACATTGTCAATAACATGTTTAGTGGTACTGCGAAAAACAACTTCCCGATTGTCAAGCTAGAAAGGAGAGTTTCATGATATTGATCAAGTTGTGATTGATCAGAATAATGCGGATGGGATGACATTGAAATCAACAACAGGAAAGGCTAAGGTTTCTGCGAATGGGACAAGATGGGTTGCTGATTTTTCCCCTGTTTTAGTATTCCCAAATCGGATAAACCACTACCAGCATTCGTTTTTCACTCAATCCGGGCAGGTTCCTGCAAATGCAGTGACTAATGTTTCCAACAATGTGGTGGTTGTAGAAACTGATAGAGCTGTAACTGGAACCGTGTCAGTCATTGTTTACCAATAAAATAACATTCATCATATTGATCATTGTAAATGACAGAGCTTGATTCCAATCAATATTATGCAAGTTCACTTACAGTATACTGGATTACATATAATAACAATTAATACCAACAATCAGAGACCTCATCATTAGCAGCTTTTTCCAATTAATACCAACAATCAGAGACCTCATCATTAGCAGCTTTTTCTGGCATTTGAGGCTTCTCCGGGGGACCAGAAGTCTTCGGCAATCCATGGAAATCACGTCTCCCGGGTTTCGCAATGTCTATATAAATCATCCTACCATTGTAATCTGCAAGATAATAGGAACATTCTGGTTGATATTGACTTGAGACCAAAAAGAAAATGTAAACTTGTTTAATCCATTTAAGATATTGTTGAAAAGAAGCTTGTGTTACCCGACGGTCCATCGTCTCTATGGCTAGAAAAGCATCATCCTGAGATGTGAATTGAATAAAAGCATAACCTTTTGATCTCTTCATTGACTCATCTTTGATTAAGCTTAACTGTTTTGAAGAGATTGAGACTGAACAATATCAATACCATAAAACTGAACCTTAAACTAACCCAACAGAGAAAATGCAAAACACACCTTCAGCAATCTCACCAAAAGCTGAGAACTCTCTACGTAGAAAAGCTTCACTTGTAGAAAACGGTAAATCTACAAATTTCAAAGGGAAGAAACATCAAAAATATAGAGAAATCACCGAACTAAAAGTAACAAGCAACTTCATTTTCACTAATGATTGCTAAGTTCCACCACATGTTACAGCCACAAATCCTAACTTAAATTCTCCACACAAAATATGTTTTTTTCCGTTCTTAATAAAACGAGAATCGAAAACTTATCCTGGAATGATAATATAAACCCTATGAACTAAGAAGAATTCCAGTCTAGAACAAAGAACATGTCTAAATCTTACTTCTAACCATGATTTTGCTCGCGAGAGGGTAATTAAAGAGCGAAGCTTTAATCTTAGGGAACCTGCGGTTACTATAATTTGGTAGAGCAAATGACGAAGCCACAAATGAAGGGAAAGATAAAGTCGCCGACCACATAATTCTCAGTCGCCGGAGAAAGAGTGAGAAAGAAGTAGAAGAAGATATCAAACGACAGCGTTTAGTAAAAGCAAAGCTTAAGCTATATAAGGGTGCATCTAATGATTGCGAAACATTTGCGATAATTTTGAATATTTTGAAGAAAAAAAGGGCTTAAATGATATTTACTATTTATAAACCATCGTAAACCCTTCCCAAACCCTAATTTCATTTCACCAAAGCTTCCAGAAATTTTGAGCCTTTCATAATTTTCCTCTCGCTGGCATCGATGGCTATGCTATCTCACCGTCTCCGACGAGCTTTACTCACGGCTTCTTCCGTTATTAACCGATCAATTTCTATTTCTCCAGCTTCAGTTGCACCAGCGTACGATTTTCCTTCTGTGTCTGCGGTGCTACAGAGATCTGTTTTAGGGCGATCGAGTGAAGTCGCTACTCGAGCTCCGGTGAGATTGTATTCGACGAGGCAGCTCAAGCTTTACAAAGAAGGTGATGAGATAACGGAAGATACTATATTGTTTGAAGGATGTGATTATAATCACTGGCTTATCACTATGGATTTTCCCAAGGACAATCCTAAGTCCTGAGGAAATGGTCGCTACCTATGAACAAACTTGCGCTCAAGGACTTGGAATCAGGTCACTATTCTTCCTGAGGAAATGGTCGCTACCTATGAACAAACTTGCGCTCAAGGACTTGGAATCAGGTCACTATTCTTTTATGCTCCAAATGTTTTATGTGTTTGTTTCCTTTGATCATTCAATAAATTAAGTAAAGCTTCCTACTTTAGTTGATTTTGTGATAATTAGTAGCAAGATTAAGTTTTTTTAATTTCAGTGAGTTTCATGAGAGTTTCTCTACCATTGCTTGGGTCAGAAAACGAGATTCACTGACGTGTAGCTTTAATTCAAATTTTGTGTCTCTAGTGGCAATTATATCAATATAGGCGATTCTGTTGTAATATTGCTTTTGGTGTTTATGGTGGATTCAGTATCGAAGAGGCCAAGAAACGGATGTATGCTTGTAGCACGACTACTTACCAAGGTTTTCAGGCAATCATGACTGAGGAAGAATCAGAAAAGTTCAAGGGTATGTAGTTCTAATAAGATATGTTCTTTTCCTTTGAATTAACATTGTTTTCACCAGCAACTGACTCCTATTATACGGTATGTAAACAGATCTACCTGGAGTGGTCTTCATATTGCCAGACTCCTACATTGATCCAGTGAATAAAGAGTACGGAGGTGAGCTTTCGGGTTTTACAAACTCGTCTCATTTGTTATTATATACTCTTGGAACTTGACACAAAAAAAAAAATATATATGTTTCATGATTGCAGGAGACAAGTACGAGAACGGAGTGATCACACACAGGCCACCACCAATTCAGAATACCAGATCAAGGTCCCGTCCTAGATTTTTTGACCGTTCAGGAGGAGGTGGTCCCCAGAACTTCCAAAGAAACACACAGTATGGTCAGCAACCGCCAATGCAAGGTGCAGCAACCGCCAATGCAAGGTGGTGGAGGAAACTATGGTTCTCAACAGAGCTATGGACCTCCAGGACAAGGTCAGGGAACTCAAGCACCTCCACCATTTCAGGGAGGTTACAACCAAGGACCAAGATCTCCACCACCTCCATATCAGCCAAATTATAATCAAGGCCAGGGATCTCCTGTGCCCCCATACCAAGGGACACAAGGCAGTTACGGTCAAGGCGGGTCTGGGAACTATAACCAAGGACCACCAGGAGCTTACAACCAAGGACAAGGTGGACCTAGGAATTACAATCCACAGGGAGCTGGAAACTATGGTCCTCCACCAGGTGCTGGAAACTATGGTTCTGCACCGGGTGCTGGAAATGCCGGTTATGGTCAGCCTGGTCAGGGATATTCTGGACCTGGACCCAATCAATCATATCCACAGGCAGAACAGAGTAACCCAGAGTGGAACAACAATAATCCAGCAGGCCAGCCTGGTTCTGATCAAGTAAGTGCTTGGCCATAAATGTATCATGCATATTTCAAGTATTATATTTTCCACGTAATTGTTACTCAGATGGTCCTGTATTTCAGTTTCCCCAGGGAAGAAGATACTAGACAGAGAGATATGATGCATGATGCAATGGAGGGAGCTGAAATAATGAGAAATGTGACGAAGGCCTTTGATTATGTTCTATAGTAAATATATTTAGTCATCTTTCTACTTTGTTAGCCCCACTTCTCCAAAGTTTAACTTGTTTAACGTTGTTGGTTGCATCTGTTAAACTCTTGCAAAACGTTCTTTCTGAATCTAATATGCTTGAGTTATACTTTAGCTATCAAACCAACTTAAAGCTTTAACCAATGATCAAACGCAAACTCTATCAGCAAACTGAATAGAGAAATAAAGATATTTTGTA
This sequence comes from Physaria fendleri, assembly GCA_036630335.1. Classification (NCBI taxonomy): domain Eukaryota; kingdom Viridiplantae; phylum Streptophyta; class Magnoliopsida; order Brassicales; family Brassicaceae; genus Physaria; species Physaria fendleri. The sequence goes on along the minus strand of CM071718.1, from coordinate 13,981,473 downwards.
AACACTTTAGTTTTGAGTTCTTTACAGGGAGGTGTTTTTCTAAGGCTACGAGACCATACTTTCTTGTTTCTTCTTGACTGGTGGTAGTTTTGGTAGTACCCAAGTAGGAGACTCGTTTAGCCACAATGCTTCACCTGTCTCCTTGTGTTTGAAATCAGGGGCTTTTGCATTTCTCTATACCCATACGAAAACAATACAATAGTCAGTTTCCAAAGATCGATTAAAGAAAAGCAGCAACAGATATTGTTGATATACTACCTTATCAATTCTATTGTCCCACCATTTATCCGGGTTTTGAACCAAGTCCTTCCATGTTTCTTCTCCTACACCATGTCAGACCAGATTTCGGTTTATAGAAAATATAGATGAACAAATGTCACATAGCAGTACACAACATTCTTTGTGTAGTTTCATACGAACATGGAAAAGATTGGGAGTTTAACCTTTAAGTTGTTTCATTACTCTGGCTTTCGGAACAAGAACATCAAACTCAAGTCCTTCAAGTTTCGGCAAAACCCAGTTAGGAGCCTTATTGAGCCACAGTGAGAGACTACTGTCCTTACTCTTGAAATCTGGATGCCTTGGTTTTACCTATGTAGGAAGAGCAACCAAGAGATTTAACAAACCAACCATATCAAAAGAATTTGAGTAAGATAAGAATGAATAGTGAAGTACGTTGGACATTTACCAATCCATTGACTTTATTTCCCCGGTGATCCCACCATTCTTTAGGATTTTCAATGAGGTGATTCCAAGAATCTGATGCCTCATCAATGACTACGATTTTCAATGAGGTGATTCCAAGAATCTGATGCCTCATCAATGACTACCTCCTTCTTAGCTCTAGCTAGAGAATCAAAAAATTATCAAACCATTAGCACAGAGAGTTAAGAACAATTATGTTGCCAGGCGAGCGAGAGAGTTCACAAGAAAATTACTTGCTCAGATCTAACACGTCGCATATCATTGGTTCAGAAAATTGAATTCTGTACCATGACGTAAAAATAAAAAGTCTGTTGGAAATGGTAAAAATGGAACATGAGAGTATACCATGCTGCTTCTTGATGCCACTTTCAGGCTGCTTCTTGATGCCACTTTCTTCCTTTTCAGATGATGATTGAACCAAAGACGGAGAAGTAGGCTGTATAAAGTTAAGATTCTGGACCAACACCTGTATCAAACAACCACCTATAATTACAAATATTTGTAGGAACTATTCAAGAAATTAAAGGGAAAGAACAAAAAAACAGAAGATAAATAAACCATCATAGTACTCTTTTCACAAGTTGTAAAACTTCCCTTATCATACCTTTCAAACATTTCTATCTAATTTAAATCTTATCAAATATTCTTTGAGGCTCACACCTGAACATTGGATTGTGCATAAGTCATATTTGGAGGAGGAGTATCTATAAACAGCTTTCCAGAAACATGAATTTGATCATCTTTATTTATATATCGAGCTGCCGTTTTAGCTAAATCACCTTCAAATATTATTGGAATCCTGAAAAGAACATCCAAAACCTTTCAAATATGAATCACAAACAAAGTTGCAAATAAAATTCTCATCTTTGAGTACAGATTGTTGAAAGTACCAGAAAGCAGTGGAATCTGAACCAGATCTCTGCGAAATAACGGTGCCAGCCCAGAATTTACCATCTGAAAAAATTTCAAATTGAACAGGTTGATCAACAAACCCAATCAGATTAACCCAATTCGCTACTTCACTCTTGTAAGCTATCTCATTAGGCCGAGCCAATTCATTCTCCGTGACTGGCGTAATCTCAGGCATTTTCATAGGTGTCACAGCCTCCAGCGATTTCGCCGGTGCTTTAGCTCTTTGTCTCTTTCCGCCACTTCCAGTTTTCCCACCAACGGCGGCCGCAGAAGTGTAGAAGCGGATTTGCGGAGAGGTAATCCATTTTCGGGTAGTGATTTCTATAGGTCTGGGATGGAAAAATGGCGAACATTCGATTCTTGATAATGATTCGGAAATCAAATTCATAATTTCATAAGAAACGAGCAAACAAAATCTCTAATTTTGCAAAGAACAAAAATAAGCCCTAATTTGTAATTTGAAGGGTTTAACGAACAAATTAACTCAAAAGGACGGTGATTACTATCGTTGGCGCGGAGATGTTTATCTTTTAATTACTCAGTGAGTCAGTTCAGTTCACGGGTTTTATTTGGGCCTTTTATGGGCCTAAATATTGGGTATACAATACCACCATGGCACCATCTCTTTTGTCATCTCTCATCTCCCCAAAATTACTACATATTTCTCCCCCAAACTAGTACTATATAGTTGGATAGTACTATCGATATAGTTACAGATAGCTTTCATACTTTGATTTCTGTCCAATTGCACCTGAATTAATAATTTCGTTCTGTTTCCTCCTCAATTTGGGTTTTGTTTATAAGATTATCGAAAAAATAAACCGCCATAATAACCGATCTCAAGACGAATTGGAAAGAGGTGTAAATTCGGCGAAAATTATGATTAGATAGTATATTTCGGGACAAATTGTGTCTTCAAAGTTTGTCTCAGGTGCAATTGGACAGATGTCAAAGTATGAAAATATCTGTAATTATATCGATAGTTTGAGGGAGAAATAGGTCATAATCCTCGAGAATTATCTCACACACAATATTTTTTTTTTAACTATCCGATGAAAAGTTAACGAAATTTCCAATATAGTTATAAATTAAACGAGTTAGAGAGTGTATATAAGGGTATATATTGTTGTCAACTAAAAAGTTTGAATTCAAACGATGAATCTTAGAGAAAACGATAAATAAAAGTCACTTGTCAACGACTTGATCATAGTTCCATGAACATCGGTGAAAAATAAATGAGTTTTTTTTTCTGGTCAACACGTCTTGCACAATAACTATAATTCAAATTATACTTTAGTCAACCATTTCTAAATTGTTTACATCTTTTCTAGTTTTTTTTTAGCAATCAAAATATATATATTTTTTTAAATGGTAAATATCTTATTAGAAGATGGTTTGGTTTACAACAAGTGCGAACTTTTTGGAAACGGTTCCGTGCTCAAAAAAGAATAAAAAAGCACGAAAGCATAAAACATTCGAGATCAATTAGTTAACTAATCTACACCTAAGTGCAAACTAAACAACCAAAATAGCTCGATAAATTTGAAGCTCCCTGACAAGATCGGAAACAAGGTAGATAACATAGGGGAACCAAAGATGGAGGGAAAAGTGTCGAGGCCGAAAGTTCTTTCAGAAGAGAGCCTGAAATGCCTCCGAAGACGGAGCTCTCAGAGCTAGACTATTGAATAAGGAGCCTTAGAGGAGACCAAACTCTAAGAAACACGCAAGAGATCAAAAGCTGGCCATACTAACACCTCAAGCTTTAGACCAAACCCAAACCAGAACTAAGACCCTTAACAACAAGCAATTGAAATGGTTGACAAATGAGGAAGTACTTTCACTGAAAGCCACAACCGATCCAGGAGGATGAGAGCTTTCATGGCCAAAACTGTAAGCAAGACAGCCAGTAAAGAAGGACCTTACTAATGCCTCCAAATCTGAGAAACTAGACAGTGCAAGAGCTAAAATCTAGGAGATTAGCACACCTAACCAAGCAGGCAACTCAACCGAATAGATAAAGGAGAGCAAGCTAAGAGCAACATCAGTTTGAAACAAACCAACACACATCACCAAAGCATACCTAGCTAGTCGAATAACTAAGCACACTAGGGCTGATAACACCTACAAAGCCTCAGGAGATCCTAAACTACCAGTCTAGGAGAGAAAACAAAACTCACCAGAGCAAGCTTGAGATTCTGAGCAACTGACGAGAGGAACCTAAGCTGCGGGGGTAAAGTTGCACTCTGAGGACACAGAGAAGCCAGCAAATCACAGAGGAGATGAACCACCAAGGTCTTGTCGAAAGAGATCAACAACACATCTTACGGGTTCCATATCAGGCTTGACTGGAGATCAAGCGGCTAGCAAGAAGACACTCGCCACGATTAACCACTCTCAGACCGTATGCGCATAACTGCTGAGGGATGAAGGGAACCACCAAAACCACCGGAGGATGAAGCTAACAACACCAGAGACGACCTCTTGAAACCAGATGAAAAAAGCCAACTCGGAAGACAGATGATTTGCCGAAGGAACCAACCGATACATGGCAGAGAGATACAAGAACCCGAAGAGATTTCACTGGCGAAAAACTGTAAGTCGACACCACAAACCCGTCGATTCACGATCTACAAGGCTCTGAACAACAAAATTATATATAGTAGCCCTCCCCTTCACGGCGGCGAAACGACCGGAAAAGGAGGTGACAGAAAAACGTTAGGTTTGTCTTCGAGAGAGGAAAATTGGGGGCGTTTGTGCGATACACGCTTTTCTGTGTACCACAATATCCATTCAAAATATATGAAAAACAAAATTACTTGTTGTCCAAGTTAAATTGCGAACACTAAAATAATTTTCATAATTTGTCAATCATAAATTCATGATAATTCCTTATAAATCATCATATATTTAGTTTGAAAAATGTCCTTCCATAACTAAAATTTTGTACATATTCAAGCAAATGAATAGCCCAAATGGGGTGATAACCAACTAATACATGGTTTTATTTCATTAAAATTCCAAACTAAAACTTCGTAAATTGTGTCTTAAAAGTTAATGGAATTTCAGTATATAAATTTGAATATCACAACCATAACAAGAGCATTTAATTTCCTTAGTAAAAGAATATGTTAATTATATATAAAAAAAAAAGTTGCATTGACCAGTAAACGATAGAGAGAAAGGAAGAGACAGGAAATCATCAAAGTCAAGTCTTCCTATATAAACGATCATGCTTGATGTAATCAACATTTGTCGCTTCCTCCTATACTTAGGATCATGCGTGATGTAATAACCATTTGTTGATTCGTACAAAATTATTTTCATTATTACTTCATCTCCATCACCTCAAACTATTTAATATTAGTGTTCTATACATCTGAATAATATATTGAAATTAACCTTACATACAAGTTTACCAAAGTATTCTAGGTCTGAAGGCAATTTTAAAACTCATGAAAAATGCTGAACATACTTACCACACCTAAAAAAGTTTCACTTCTGGCTTGATTTACATAGTGTATCATCAGCTATAAAAACCCATAAAATTCGTATATCAAATAAGAAGAACATTATACACATTATAAAATTAAATTACGAACTTTTAGAATTATTTTTATAAAACGTATTAGTATAAACATAAACTTGTTCAACACTCAAAAATGATTTACACACTGCCCAATTTATTTTATTGAAGCCATTTAAATACAAAACATATTAAAATCTTTAAGGTACAAGTCAACGTCTACGACTAGTAATGTACTTCTCCTCCCCGCATATAAGTAAACCTAAATCATATGCAACGTATAACACGCTACACCAAAGAAAAAAAAAACAAGAAACAAAAGATAATTCAAAAAAAAAAAAAAAAAAACCAAAGAAAAAAAAAACAAGAAACAAAAGATAATTCAAAAAAAAAAAAAAAAAGAAGAAGAAGATGAATAACTTTAGGGAAGATGATCAGTGGCTACAACACTATGAAGAACAACACCAAATCCAAGAGATTCCTCCGTGTTTGAACGCCATTAACATAGCGTCATCATCATCGGTACAAGAACCTTCCGGAAGAAGATCTAGGGCTCCAAGGAGAGCTATTCCAACAACCCTCCTAAACGCAAACCCTAGTAATTTCCGAGCCCTAGTTCAGAAATTTATCCGAGCCCTAGTTCAGAAATTTACAGGACGTTCTTCGGGAAGTGAATCCAATCGCAGAAAAGGTCCCGTGACTCTTGATTTCGCGTCTCCAACTACAGCCTCTAAGGAAGCCATATTTCCGGTGTCTAACGATCGGAGAATTGACAATCATGATCATGTGCTTAACCACCAACACGTGAGTATCGAACAGCCTCACGTGACTTGGTCAGGTACTGAATCAACGATGTCGTATCTGCTCGGAGAGGAAAGTAACTCGGTGGTTCATGGCAGCATGTACGATGATCAAGATCTTTTGAGGGAATATTCAGGGAATAGTAGTTTTGATGATACTTTGGATCAAATGGATTATTATCATGATTTTCATCTTGAGACAGCAACATTGGAGGAGTTTATGATGAGTGATCTTG